>CDMY01000507.1:20296-31979 GCA_001179505.1 Vitrella brassicaformis | reverse complement strand
CCCTTCACGCCCCCTCAGTCCTTGACAATCACAACGGGCTGGGTGGCGTGCTCCGACACGTACCTGACAGACGCACAGCCACACACAAACGACAGACAGAGGTATGCAATGCCGACCCTTCTGCGTGTCTCTATTGCTGCCTGCGACAATGGTTGCTCACTTGGACACGCTGCCCATGAAGAACCTCTTGAAGGCGCCCAGGCCCCGGCAGCCCACCACTATGAAGTCCGCATGGATCACACTCGAGGCCTGCAATACCATACACACACGTGTACCCACCGTGTGTGTGTGTGTTGCCCGCCCCACTGGCCAGCCCACCCACCCCCTGACGCACCCACCCGGCACATGAGGTCTCCGATGGCGGACTTGGATGGCGATGTGGTGCTGACGAGGAGCGGGAAGACTGTGTTTTCCTTGAGGTACTTCTTGAAGGTCTTGACCAGCAGCTCCCGGCCGTCACGCAGCGCCTGCTCGTTGTGCTCCTTGATGTCGTCACGACGGATCATCACCAAACCTGAGTGATGACAACACAACATCACATAACACAACAAGTGAATGACGGGATGAGTGCGTCTGCCCCTTCGTTCGTTCGTTCGTTCGTTCGTTGCCCATCGCACCGTAGGTGTCCATTTCGAAGCCAGCGTCCCTTGTGAACTCCATGCACTCCTCCCATATCGTCATCAGCACCACCAAGTCGTCCTGGCAACAGACCAAGCACACCCAACGCATGCGCACAACGAGACCGATGTCTCTGCCTGCCTGGGTGCAGTCCGTGTGTATGTGTGTGTCGATACATACCTTCTTGAGAACATTCTGGGCCGCCCACTCGACTGATGCACAACACAACAGCAGACAAGCAGCGAGTGGTCACCCACTCAAGTCCCTTATGCGGTGCCTGCGCTCACCAGCTTTGCGACTGAAATCGCTGCTGTCGACCTGCACACAAACCATGATAGAGGCGGACAGTGAGATCACAACACACCTGGCTGCATCTCCTCTCTCCGTGTCGTCCCTCCCGCCCTGTGCTGCCATGCGTGGCCGTCCCAATCGAGTGTGGCGTTTGCGTACCCCGATGACGACGAGTCTCGGCTCGTGTTTTCCGTTCTCCTGGGCTGCGCTGGCCGCCTCGCTGGTGCGGTGCGCCTCTATCTCCACCCGCAGGTTCTCAATCAGCTGCTCTGCTGTCACGCCTGACATTCTCACCAACGAACGCACGCGACGCAGCAATAAGGAAAGATTGGTCAGCTCACGAAATCTTTAACCCTCTTTTTCCTTTTTGACGCCACACAAAGATGCGCAAATGTTAGTTACACGCCACACCCTAAAGTAAAAGTGTTCAGCGTGCGGGGGACTCCTGTTGCTGTGTCGTTTGATTGTGCGTGAAAAGAAGCAACGCAAACGACTCCCTGGACCACTCAGTTCGACCAGAACACGCCGCGTCCATTTGCCGATCATCCTTATCGCCGAGATGAAGCTGCTTCTGATTTGCCTGCTGATTGGTCTGCTGTTGGCCCACGCCAGCAGCCCTTATGAGGGTCCCAAGAGCGTCGACGACGACCTCATCTCATACGGTGATACGGTGACGCACAATGACACACCCACACCGACAGACTGGGAAATCCATCGATGTGTTCTTTGTGTGCTGGTGTGTTTGATTCAGACGGGGCGGCTCCAGCGCGTCGTGCTCAGGGTGGAGGCCTCTTCCAGACCACCACTGATGGCGGTACGTAGCCACCGGCAAACACGCACAGTTGAAGGGAGGGCATTGTTCCGTCTGTCCTGTGTGTTGTGTCAACGGTGGTTGGGTCAGCGACGAGCCCCTGTGAGGACCCTGAGTTCTGCAAGGACGTTGCGAATATGGCCTGCCCTCGTACTTATGAGCCCGTGTGCGGGAGCGACGGGCAGGTCTACACCAACGCATGTGCACTCAAGAAGGTGGGCGGAGTGAGTGAGCCACACGCACCCACGGATAGTCCTGGATGTTGGCTGGTGCGGTGCCTTTTGTGCTGTCAGTTGTCATGTCGCCGCCCGTGGCTGTGTCTGAGAGTCAACACCGAACTGGACTGGCAGAACTGCAAGAAAGGTAGGCACAGAGACGAGAAGAACACTCGGCACTCTCACGCAGATTGATTGTTCATCGCTCTCTCGTGTGTGATTGCGTCAGAGATGGCTGGCGTTGCGGAGGCGCCGAAGCTGCCGCCCAACGTGGTGCCCTGAAGACAACACACACCCATCGGGCGTGCCGTGTCGTGTCGTGTCATGCATGAATGCACGCACCACCCACCATGCGCCATGTCGTTCCATCCAACAAACAAGCTGATCTAGATTCTTGCCAAGAGGGGGGGAGGGGGAAGGGGATTTCTCACTGGACGCTTTCACTTGCTGTGGATGTGTGTGTGTGCAATGTGTGTATAGCCAGCCAGCCCTCACCTACCCCTTTCCGCTCGTGCATTCATTGTGTCGATGGTTCACAGAGCCACTTACCCACCCACTGAGGCGACGATTTCTGGTCCTCGCTTTTGCTGTACGTCGCTTCGTCTCTGTGCATGCGGATCGGGTGCGTGTGTGTCTCGTGGTAGGCAGGTAGTGTCAGATAGACCGATCAACGGATGGCTGGACACACGGACAATCCCGCAATCAATGAGGCTTTCAATCCTCAGCTTGGCGGACTTGCACTTTTTGATGTCTATCTCAGTACGGTACGTGTATGCCTGCGTGTGTGCATCTGTATGACGTGTTTCGCACCGACTGACTCGACTGGCTGGCCATGCCATGGGCGTACACAGGCGCCACTGACTGGGTACCTGAGTGCATATGGGATGCATGGATGGATCGATGGTATACACACGTTCAGATGCCCTCCACAATGTACGTTTGTTGGTTGCCCTGAGGCTGGCGGGCTGACCGGTCCCATGTACTTTACACCATTACACATGCATGGTCGATCACACGTACACCAGCCATCCGTACACGTACACATACATACGTGCATACATACATACACACCACTTGTTTGTCGTATCTCTGAGAGGGATTGACTATCTTTTTCCACTGCCTGCCTGCCTGCCTGCACGATTGCCGAAATGACTCGCAGACAGACAGAGAGCAAGCAGAGAGACGGCACCAATTGGACCACGCACGCACACGCCAATTTAACCACAGACATCCGTGTGTGTGTCCATCCACACATACCACACATCCGTATGCATACTTGACACACATACACATGTCTCCCTCTCTGTGAAGGTAGGTACAGCAATACCGGTAGGACGTAGTCATTTGTGCTGGGCGTGACGGTTCGGTCGTTCGTCTTTGGGAGGATGGGTGAGGTGACAGACAGACAGACAGTCTTGATGGCTGCTGACGCTGCTGCTGCTGCTGCTTGGGGCCGCCGTAGCGTAGGTGTCTCTCTCTCCCTCCCTCCCCCTCCCTCCCTCCCTCCCTCTCTCTCTGTGTGTGTGTGTGTGTGTGTCGTGTACATATACATAAGTGCAATGGCATGGTAGCGTGAGACTCTGCGTGTGTGTGTGTCTAAGTGTGTGTTGTCTGCCTGAGTGGGGTGCTGGCGCCTGGTCGGTTGCTTTTTGGTACAATGGTGTGGTACGCTGCGCTGTGGTGTGTCGATGCGGACCCTCACACACGACTAAGTATATAATGAGGCATTGAATTCATTCTCCCAGCCGGCCATGATGGCACACCATGATTCACAGGCACATGGGTCCATCCATCCGTCCATCCATGGAATGTATGTATGTATACACACGCCCGTCAATCACCCGCCCGTCAGTCAGTCAGTCAGTCGCCCGTCCATCTGTCTGTCTGTCACAATGCTACCGCCCACACCAGAGGTCGAGAGAGATCAATATCGGTATGTGCTGCTGCCCACGCTACGGTTTGTCTGAGCGGTAGCCGATGTGTCTCTTGAGCTTCCTGACGTTGGTTCTCTTGAGGCTGATGATGAAGTCGTTCAGGGTCGTGTTGGCGTTGCCTATCTTGTCCGGCTTCTGCTGCCACTGCTGGTGGTGGGCGACCAGCTCGGCATCGTCGTCCTCGCTTGGCCATATGTCCTCCCTGAGTTCCTCTAACGACTGCTCCTCCTGCACACACACAGACACACACACAGACACGTGTGTATTCAGGTTGTGTTGGCGTGTTTGGGTCGGTGTGTGCCGTCAGTCACCGGTGCTTGTTTCCATTTCTGTATGAACAAGTCCAGCGCGGCGTCCGCTCGCCCCTGGTCTATCAGCTCAAACGCCCTGTCGAAGAGGCGCTGCTCGGCCTTGGTCCGCTTGTTGTAGTGGTCCACAATCTCATGATCGTCCATCTGAAGGAATCCATCCATCGCACGAACAGCACACATGGATGCTGCGGCACGGAGTGACTGTCTGTCTGTGTGTGAATGAGTGTCTGTGTGTCTGACCGCTCCCGTCCGGAAGCCGCCAGCCTGGACGCCATGCAGGCCACACACACACATATACACAGACAGACGATGAAATGGCGCCCATCAGATAAATACACACATGCACACGGAAATGCGCATTGGTCCGTCAGTGTGTGTCATGTTACCTTATCCTGCACCTGCGGCTGCTCCTGGGCAGCGGCACCAGACCCCTCGCCAACGCTAAGAACAGCCGCCTGTGTACCAGCCACACACACAGATGCACACACACACACACACACGCACACATGGCCACAGATGCGCATTCGTTGGATCGTGTGTCCCACCCCACCCCCCCTCCCTCCCTACATCCCTACCTCTTCCTCTTCCTCTTCGTCTTCGTCTTCCTCGTCCTCTTGCTCCTCCTCTTGCTCCTCCTTGGCAGCCCCTCCGCCCGCCAACACATTGGTATGCTCGCCAGCCTGGACCCCCTGGACGCCACACACACACACACAGACAGACAAATACACACATGCAGGCGGAAATGCGCATTGGTCCGTCAGTGTGTCATGTTACCTGGTCCTGCACCTGCGGCTGCTCCTGGGCAGCGGCAGCAGACACCTCGCCAACGCTAACGCTAACAGCCGCCTGTGTACCAGCCACACACACAGATGGCCACAGATGCGCATTCGTTGGTTCGCGTGTGCCACCCCTCCCTCCCTCCATACCTCCTCGGCAGCCCCTCCGCCCGCCAACACGTCGCTATGGTCGAAATCTCCTCCCTCGAACAATTGCATGGCGTCACACACACAAATCCACACTCACACACATACACGTATACGTACACACACCGACGCGGCGGGCATGGCGTACCTCAGCCACCCCCTTATCGGTCTCCTCCGCCTGGTCCAACGCTACTTCATCGGTATGAGCCTGACACCCACTCATACACACGATCAGGTTTGCTGTGTTGGTCGGTGCAAGGGTGGTCTCCCAACCCTCCCCACCCTCTCGCGGCTGTCGGATCCCTCCGCGTCTATGGCGCCGCCCTTCCTCTTGCCATCAACTGCATGATGGATGCATCGACACACACACACACACGCACATCCATGGGCGTTTTCACCTCCCTCCGCCCCCCTCCCTCCCTCCCTCTCTCTCTCTCTCTGGGTCGGCTCACCTGAGTCGGTCGTGTCTGTGGTAGTCATGGGCACGCACTTGGGCGCGCTGCACGCCTGTACGACGTTCCACTGGTCGTATGTGGTGGTGAGGTGGCCCGCCTCGACGCGCGCGGTGCGATGCTGCCCGAAGGAGCCGTACGCCTCCTCCCACTTGGGCTGGGCGTTGGGGTTCATGATCACGTACTTGTACTCCACCTGGCCGCTCGCCGGTGGTACGACCTCGATTTCCTCGGACTGCCACGTCGGCCACGTGTCCTTACACGTCAGTTTGACGAAGGCATCTCGGTTCTCGCAACCGCCAAACGCGTAGCCCGCCGCGTACATCTGCTCGCCAGGCTGGGTCGAGCGGCAGAGGACAGTGAACTGCACGAAGCATTTCGGCCGCGCTGCTGGTGAGGCTGCTGCAGGAAAGAATTCCAAACGCATGAGAGATGGCGGATGAGGGATGCAGTTTTCCCCATGTGTGAGTGCTGTCCTTGCCTGGGCCTCAGCCATGGTGCTACGGTCCTCCCTCCTCTTTCGCGTTCCTACTTCCCTCTTTCGCTCAGATCCGAAGGGAATTTACATGCATATGGGAAAATGGCCTACTATACAAAAACCCAACACATATCTTCCCCGACACATATATATGTCAGACGAAGTGGGGGAGAGCCGCTCGTGGGAGTGCGGTGGACGACGACGTGAGAGAGCGCAGCTGCATGGGGCCGGCAGGTCGATGGGGTGCCACACGGATGGCGACGTGGGCAGCTCAGCTCCTTCCTGGCTGTGCGGCATGGCGAACGAGCCAACACGGGCTGCGTCAGTGAGAGATTCTGAAGAGAAGAGGGCTGCGGCGAATGCCATTCGAAATGAGCAGAACAGAAGGCCTGCACCGAAGGCACATCACGCAGGAAGGGGCTGGCACAGCCCCCCGTCTCCGTCTTGTAAATCTGGACAAGCAAAAAGATGTGGCTGTGTGTGGTAATGTAATGGTGTGTGGAGTGTACTGTACGTATGTCCACACACCGGCAGGCACCAATCAATGAACGGACGCACCGATATGCATACGCCCGTCCGTCCGTCCACGTGTGGCCATCGACTGATGACCGACCATGTGTGTATATATGTACTTTCGTCTGTTAACACACACTTGGCACACGCACATAAGTATCAACCGACATGACATGCAGCAGTCGTCCCGCCTGTCTATCCACAACTCAGTCCATCAATCCAATCCACACAAACGGTGCGCACGGCAGCTGAGGCGGTGGCCTCCTCAGCTGCCTGCCTGCCTGCCCATCCATTCATCCATCCAGCCCATCCCACCATGCCCAGCCAGCCACTCAAGCACCCCTCTCTGCCCTGTGGTGCTGCGCTCCCGTGCCGTCATGGTCCCCGCTGATGAAACGAGCTGTCCGGCCGAAGCCGGACCAGCCCGCATTACACACAAAGGCCGCCTGACAGCCGGCCCTTTGTGTGCTCATGTCGCGGGCACCACTAGGCAGGCAGGCAGGCCACTGACTGGGCAGGGAGCGGGGTGGTGCCAAGAGAGAGGGCCGCCGTAGGTGTGCACTGATGCCGCCGGTGGGAGGCCGAATGGTGCAGTGGCTGGGGAGGGGAAGTGGGGCGGCGGCTGAGGGTCTCGCTCGTAGTAGAGCTGGCCCTCGGGTGTCGGCTGCTGCGAGATGGTGGGAGGGGGCATGCCGCCCGGCATCTGCAGCGCGGAGACGGCACTCCGGTGGCCTGACACGAACCCATGACAGACAGGCAGACAGGAAGGCAGTCTCGAGATTGAGGTGCGTAACGGAATGCGCCTCTGGGCTTACACGTAGGCTGCTTGCCACGCCATCAGGGACCTCTCGCCGCTTGAGCACACGTGTGCTCACGCTCACGGAGACGCTGCAAAGGCACGCCACATAGATCACCCACACAACCAGTGTGCATATCACAGTCACCATTTCCCCTCGTGTGCAGTGCAGCCACTCACCGAGCTGATGTCGCGCGTAAGTATCTCAGCTGGTCGCTCGTGTAGGGCGACGCCACGCCGGCCATCCCGCATCCGTTCCGATGGCCGTCAGACGCTGATGCGCTCCGCACGAGTAGTGATGGCGGGAAGGACGGCATGGAGGGCGACATATGCAGGGGCCAGTGGGGCCGCTGCAGCCTCAACAGCGACTTGGAGAGAAACCGAACCTCTCGCGACACGTTACAGCCCGCTGCCACTTGACCAGCATCAGCTTCTCCTCCACATCGTCTGTCTACTTGAAGCTCACGGGCCTCCAAAGCCTGAACCACAGAGGCAGAGAGAGAGAGTGCCTACATCGACCGTTCCCGGACCATGTGTGTCGTCTTCATGTGTGTCGTGTCTTCTGTTTCAGTCACCTTGAGCCATTTGGTGAGTATGGTATGTCCGGATCGCCGTCCTCCAGATCGTGCACCAGGTCGAAGTCAAATTGGGGGACGACAGCCGGGGCTGCACGGGGGCTGCCGGACCTGCAGCGGCAGCAGGGGCGTCCTTCGCATCACCGCCACTCGTCGGCTGAGACGCCGCCCCTGCAGTAGCTGTGGTCGATGCCGATGGAGCACATGAAGCAAACAGCTGCGTGACGGCCTTGGCCCCCTTGTTGTCTCCCTCTGCAGGCTGGTCGCCGTGCTTGGAACAGACAGGGACACACCTCCAGGCGTCTGCCTGTCCCACTCTCGTCGCTCTGCCCGTCGGGCGAGTCGACCATCGATGGCATCGGGAAGAGCGGCGTGGTGGGGGCGCTGCGGGCGGGGGCAGAGAGAGGGGGCACCGCGCTGGCCGGAAATGCCATCCCTGACATGGCCCTCGAACGCCGCTCGGGAGAGTTGTGGCTTTGCGTCCAGCAGCCGCTGCTGCTGCCTGTGTCCATGGCCATGAAGGAGCCGCCGGCGCCACTGAGGCGCTTGAGGCCCAGCAGCTGGAATATGCCGGTGTGGAGAAGCCCGTGGCTGTGCTTGTGGGTGGCTGGTGTGTCGGCGTGGTTGGCAGAGAGGCTGCGAGTGAGGCCTGGGAGGGGCGGGGGAGGGCGGAGCTGCTGATGCTCCTCCTGCAGGGATCAGGCGGTCCTCCAGATATGGTCGACCCATCTGAAGGGAATGAACGAAGGCACCGAATGAAAAGGAAACTCAGCGGTCACTCGCGCTCCCGGGTTCGTTCGCTCACCACATGCAGCGACGAGAGGGATGACGCTGTCCTGCTTACTGTCTCGGCGACCAGCTGCTGCACAAGTGCCGCTGACGATCGATGACTCTCGAGAAAGGGGACGGTCACGACGAAGCAGGTACCCTCATCGAGTACCACACACGGCCACTATCGACCTGACACAAACACATTGACACACGACAGAAGGCAGATGAACCACTCATGTGTTTCATCTGCAGCGTGATATGGATCAGATCCCACCTGCAGGTCAGACCAGCCGCCCATGTTCCGGCTGCTCCTCCCCATACGGAGCCACATGAAGCCTCCCGGCCCCCTTCACACCCGTCTGGTTCGGCAGCTGCCGTCGTCGAGGCGCCTATCAGCCGCCGGGCTCGGGATGGCTGCCGCTGCAGCAGCGGGGGCCTGCGGGGCCGCAGGGAGTGGTGTGGGTGTGGCGCCAGAAGTGCCGGCGGTGTTGTCGGGCGCCGCTGGGGTAGGGGGGGGTGGGGGGATCTTGAGGAGTTCTTGTGACGAGAGGGGGGAGGCAGTACATCAAGAGCTGTGTGTTCATGCTGTCGTCGGTGGGGCTGGCCCCGCCATATGCTGCCGTGAGGTCGTCCTCACTCTCGTCGGACGGCGGTGAGTTGCGGATGCACTCGGTGATGAGACGGTAGAGGGCATGCTTGATCACAGCGCTGTTGAAGAGAGGCTCCAGCTGGTTGGCCTTGACCTCCTGAGTCGTCATGAGGGCCTTGAGGACCATGAGTGCAGCATTGGACGACTGCCGCACGCACCCATGCAGCGCTCCAGCAGGTCTGCGACGAAGTTCACTGTCGTGTGGAACTCGCTGCTGCTCATGCGGCCGGGACCACCACCGCTGGGCCCCTCTGTGCGCATCGTGTCGGCCACCTTGATGACGACGGTCATGACCGTCTACAGCACACCCACCATGACGGCCTGACGGTCGCCGTCGGCCCTGTCGCGCATCCTAGCGCCGCCCTGCCCGCCGGTGGCAGTGGTAGCCTTCCTGGCTATGGCGGCCTCTCGGGCGGCCTCCTCCTCGTGTTTGGTGGGCTCCACCAGCTCCTCTAGGGCCTGTTCGATGACCCCATGCACCTGCATCTCGCTCTGCTCCTCAGTCGGCAACTCCACGCCACCCTCCCCCTCGTGTGTGGCATTCTTGACCCCCTCGGCCTTGGTCGCAGCACCCTCCTGTGAGAGAATGACCCCAGATGGGAGACACACATGGCATGGTACATACGTGGTCTGTTTGTCTGTTGGTGTGTTGGTGTTGTAGTGTTACCTGAGGCGCTTCTTCTGTGGCGGGTCGTTCGATCTTGGTTTCCTCCAGTGGCACAGCTGCAGCTGCAGCAGCCGCAGCCGCAGCAGGTACCGCCTCCAGGTCGCCCCCCTCCCACCCCACTTAGTCCAACTAAGTCAGGACACAAAACCAACCATATGCACAGAGACGTGCACAGAGGCCCCCCCCCCTCCCGCCCGCCATCTGTCGGCGGGCCAAAAGAACCCTCCCCCGCCGCCCTCAACGGCGGCAGCAGGAAAAGAGCCGCCCCACCCACCCCGCATACCCCCCCTGCCTCGCGAATTCGTCGGATTCTCGTTTAGGCAGGGCCACCCACGGCTGCCGCTGGTGGTGGGGTGGCATCATGTGTGCGGGCATGATGGGGGCTGGCATGATGTGCGGGAACGCTATGTATGGCGGCGGCGGCGGGAATGGCAGCTGCTGGTACAGTGTCACGGGCGGGTGTGGGGCACACAGGGGTGGCTGTGGTGCTGGTGGTGGTGGTGGTGGTGCGGCCTGGGGCTGTGGAGGTGCAGATGGTGGCGGGGGCTGACAGACCACACACATACAACACACACATGTGTGACTGTCACATGGATGGACACCATAGAGAATTCTAGCTCGCTCGGCTGCGTTGTGCGTCATACCCACCCGCTGGTCAGTCGCCCCGCCCCGCCCCTGCGCCGCCTCCCATGCCGCCAGCTCCTCACGCAGCTTATTCCGCACCACGCGGGCCTTCTGGGCCTCCTGTCTGGCCGCGGCTGCCGCCCGCGTCTGTCCCTCCTGCCTGGCGGCCTTGTCCCTCTTGCGCCTCGTGGTGCCTTTCGCAGCCGCTGCCGCGCCATTGACCACCTCTGCCTCCTGCCGGCCCTCACCGGGGGCGCGGTAGGTCTGCACTGATGCCGCCGGTTGCAGGCCGAATGGTGCAGTGGCTGGAAAGGGGACATAGGGCGGCGGCTGAGGGTCTCGCTCGTAGTGGGGCTGGCCTTCGGGTGTCGGCTGCTGCGAGATGGTAGGAGGGGGCATGCGGCCCGGCATCTGCAGCGCGGAGACGGCACTTCCGCGGCCTGACACGAACCCACGACGACCACCTGCACACACACACGTGTGACAGCCATGAGAAGGCGACAAGAGATGAGAATGACCTCCGCCATGCCACGTGTGTGTGTGTGTAGGTCTCGTACCTTCCTCCTCCCACACGACTTTGGCGCCGTTGGCCTTGTCGCCCTCCTCTGCCTCCATGGACACCACCAACGGGCCAGGTGACCGGTCGGCGCCCCACAAACGGCGCTCACCCGACGGCTCCAGCTCGCCCTGCTCCTCCAGCGACACAAACGATGGGCTCTTCCTTCTTGCCCTGGTCGGCTGCTGCTGCTGCTGCTGCTGGTGCTGCTGCTGCCGGGGGCTGTTGGGCTCGATGGGGCCGTTGCGCGGTGTGGTGTAGACGGTCTCGGCGCGTGAAGAGGTGTACAGCTCACCCCCAGCGCCTCGTCCCTTGGCCCGCATCTGTGTCTGCATCGGTTGTTCAGCGGTTTCCCCCTCAGGAATGGGTGAGGGCGGTGAGCGGTTGGAAGCCGTGAACGCGTCGAGATGCAGCCGCAGATAGGCCTGCACGTCAGTGAGGGCCCTGAGTGGTGGTGAGGGGGGCGTGTCGTCCCCCTCCCCCTCCCCCTCCCCCCCTC
>CDMY01000507.1:6226-19996 GCA_001179505.1 Vitrella brassicaformis | reverse complement strand
GGTCTGGCCGGGAAGGGGGGCGTCATCGAGCTCCACACGCGGGGCTGTGGGGGCCGAGATGGCGGCGCCTGCACCAAGGCCAGCGCGTTTGTGTCGGTCGGCCTCGGTCTGGGTGGATGATCCGTCTGGTCCGGGTGTGGACTGGATGCTGCTGCGGTGGTCCTCTATGGGTCGCTCCACCTTCCTCCCCATGCCGATGTCGGGCCGCTCCGCAACGAACGCACCCGTCCTAATCACGGGCCCCTCCGACCGCTCCAGCTGACGGTCCTGCCGTGGCTCCTCCGTCACCTGCCCGGCGACCACCCTGGCCCCCTCCACCTCCCCCGGCTCGCCCCGCGTGTCCATGGTGCCCCTGCGATGGACTGTATGCCATAGACAGACAGACAAGACGACACAAAACAAGACGACACATGTATGTGAACGAAGGTAAGCCTACCTTCCCCTCCCTCCCTCCCTCCCTCCCTCAGTCCCTCTCACTCACTCACCGGTCCACTGTGCCCATTTGTGTATGGCGTCCCGCAACCGTTGTCCCCGCACCGACATGACCACCGCCTCAGACACACGACGCGCAGCCCGCCGCAGCATGGCGTAGTGGTGCCACCTCACCAGGCCCTCATGCAGGCGTGTGGCCGCCAAGGTCTCCTCCCACTGGCGCAGCCGGTGTCGCGTCAGGCGTCTGGATTGTGTCCAGGTGTGCCATTGTAGGAGGGCTGAGGAGCCGAGGGTGTGTGAGCGTCGGCGGCACATGTCCCGGGCCCCCTGGTCCCTGGCGGAAGACCTCTCGGCTGCCCACTTCCGCCACGCGTCGAACAACACACGACGCATACGCATCTGCTTCTCACGATACCGCTGCTCGCAAACTGGATCAGATCATACCCACACACACACACAGACAGACACCAGCGCATGGATCCATGGCATGGATCAACCTAACACAACCTGCTTTTCGCATGTATTGTGGTGGGCTGGCTGGGCTCTGTCTGTGTGCCTAGGTACCTGTGGCGTTCCGCACCCCCTTGAGGAGCTCCTCGCCTACGACGAAGGCATAGGTGGTGACGAGCCGCCCGCCCTCGAGGTGCGTCAGCCGCGCCAGCTTGTCATACCGGTCGAAGCCGGTGACATCCAGGCGGCGATCGTCGGGCTGGACGGCGTCGTCTGCCCTCATCATCGCCTCCGCCGACCCCAGCTCCCTCCTCATCTTGGCCGCCCGCCGCATCTCCTCTCCCGTCCCCTCGAGCAGCGGCGCAATCACCACCACCCCCACCTCATCGTTCGGCCCCGCCGCGGCCGTGGCGCCGCCCTCGCTGAGTATGCGATAGTCGTCGCACTGGTCTGGGCCAGCTTGGGTACTGGGCGGGGCGGCGCGCACTCTGACAGCTGTGGCAGGGCCGTTGTGGTGGCGGGGTGAGGTGGAGAGCTGCAGCAGGTACCGCCGCTCCCTGCTGCAGCCCTCCCGCACGTGCGCCAACACCGCCATGCTGGCGGCCTGCAGGCAAAGAGAGAAAACCAATCCGCATTCATCGTCAAGAAACGAAGGTGAGTGCAGTCCATTGCATGCCTTCTGCACGCACCTCGTCCTCCATGGCGCCCTCGTCGTGACGTCCGCCTCAGGCGTCCTGTGTGTCGGAGTGGGGTGGGGTGCGGTGTGGCTGCCTTCTGCTGCCTTCGCTGCTGCTGCTGTCACTGCTACTTGTTGGTGGTGCTGGTGGTGGTGCGGAGGAAGGATGATTATCGCTGAAATTGCGAGCTTGAAGCTCACATGCCGACGAATGTGGAAGTGCAGCGAAGGGAAAGGTGAACGATGAGCGCTTCAGGTATAGAAAGATGGGCAGCGAATAAACGAAAAGAACTGGTCCACGGAAGATCTGATGATCTGGTTTGTTTGGATAGCTGATTCGGGTGAGCAATGTGACGGCATCAACGATGACGGTGCGTCAGCGGCTGCTCTCGCCTCATCCCTGCCGCCCATCCATCCCAAGATCTCGCCGCCCTGCCGCACATTCCAAGCACTGCTCGTGCTGCGGGCGCAGTTCCCTCAGCAGTGCGGCTTCTGTGTGCCGGTCCTGCTGCGTCACCAGCTGTACGCCATGGGAGATGCCGACAAGACACAGACTGACAGAGGTGAGCGGCTGACGTGGGATGGGGACATATGGATTTCTGCATCTGATGTGGTCTGAGGTCGTTTCCGCAGAGATTGAGGTGATGCTGTCAAGGGCCGAGCTGCGCCAGATCCGGCTGCCGTTGTCTGAGGGCGACATGGCCGTCGTTTTTACTCAAGACCTGCTGGCGGCCATGAGGAGTCAATTTCAGGCCTACAGGCAGCTGGCGTCCTCACCCCCGCCGCCCCTCGATGCCGCGTCATTTGAGCAGTTGGCCACCTGGCTGGACGAGCGCGTATTTCGCTTCCACAGTCACTTCAACATCGCCAAGGACGACATGCACTCACTCCTGGAGGAGTTCCTGGGTGATGCCCACGGCGACAAAGTGGATGCGGTCGTGTCTTTGCTGTTCCGTCTGGGCTTCCTGAAGGCTGTCGACAGCACCAAATACGGGTGGACACTGCCCAGGTTGGGGGCGTTCGTAGGGTGGCTGACCAAGGGACGAAATGAGCTGCTCACACGATTCAGAAGGTGTGGACACACGCAGACAACCAACATCACACGCACGGGCACTCACGGGGGAATGTGATCATCATCTGTTTGGGCGTGCAGATGTCGGTTCAAGGAGATATTGGAGCTTGAGGTGCGTCAGAAGCCCTTAAAGCAGTCGCAGCTCGGCATGGCATTCCACATTCAGGACCTGGTCGGCAGAGGGACCCTACACAGAATGTGAGCTGCCGTGGGGAGGGGGGCACGCACCCGTCAACGTGCCCGCCGACATGGGTCAACGTCTGTGTCTCTGTCTGTCTGTCTGTCTGTCTGTCTCTGTTTGTGTGTGTGTGCGTGTCTTTGAGATCAGTCCGACGACGTCTGGCGATTTGCTGCGGCTGGCGGGAGAGGTTCAGAACAGACAAATGACCTGGGCCTGACCCCTGACTGAGTGTGTCAGCCGTGTGGCTGCCAGTGGACGTGTGAGTGGACAATTCATGAGTGACATTGGCTGTACATACGTCCATGAATGCGTCTTTTCATCAGTCCATCGAGCAGTCCATTTGGTCACTCCGTGGCTGGCCTGCGACGTCCCTCCAAAAGAATTGGGCAGCCCACAAGCTGAGTGTCTGATCCCGCTGCATGTGGGTCTCCTCACTGGTTTTATTGGCAGTGAGAGTGAGGACTGTCTGACGAGGGAGGGAGCAAACCAGGGGGCAGGTTCCAACACACACACACGTATCATCAACACACAGAGCATCCTCTCTCTCCCTCTCGTCCATACGTCCACTCTTTGTGTACAGCACACGCACGTGTGAGGGCTTGGATGGATGGATGGATGGATGGATGGGCGTGTAGTGAAGACACTCAACCAAGCCAGTTGCCGCAATGTGTGGCACAACACAGACAGATGTCAGCAGAAACCCCACCACACCAGCCATGGCGAAGGCACACCTTCTTCATGGTGATGTCTTGTTGTCTTGTGTGTGACTCGACAGACAGCCTGACCACACACACAACACACACACACGCACACACACGTATATTGAAGTGAAATTCCATCTCACCCGTCAAGAGCCACGAGTTGCCACTGCGCCGATGCTGGATGGTGAAGTCGCCGATGCTCGTGCCATGCTGAATGGCATCGCCAAGGGCGTCATGCACTCCCAGCCGCACCCGCACCTCCACACGTCTCAGGCCCCGCATGCCACCGTTGAGCAGAGTCGACAGGCCTTCGTGGATGAGGTTGGCGGCAGCAGCATCCCCCAACCCATTGGGCACTGAATGACGACACATAGACAAAGCGGATGCACATACAAAATGGACCAACAAGCACCTTCCTGCACTCACCATACTCCCGCATACCTGATAAGAACATCTCGTGAATCGCTGGGAGGCTATTCGACCCCCAGCCGTCAAAGGGGTCGACCGCACCCCACGGATCTTCACCCACACAGACCTTGGCCATCTGCCTCCGCGCCCCCAGCGCCTCCAGCACGCCCCTCCTGTCCTCTGCAATCACATGTCTGCCGAACGCCACCTTCACCACCTCCATGGGCATCTTCTGCGCCAGCAGCCGGCCCGCAGCGCCGCCCAGACGGCCGTTGACATGCAGCACTCTTGCCCTTGGGAAGTGCGGCAGGTGGTTGATGATGTCAGGGACCGGCGAGCCGGTGCCGGCAGGGAGGGCGAAGAAAATGGCATTGTCGACCCTCACGAGCTCCACCTTGTCGAATGAGAGACTCGATGCGATCTCGATGGCCGCCTCGCTGGGGGTGTCAATGGGGTGGGTGAAGTCATTCGGGCCTATCGTGTAGATCACCTCGTCTGCGCAGCACGCCGCCGTCTTGATGGCTGTCTTGAAAAAGGGGGATGCGTGAGCGGGGAAGTCGTCAGAGTAGAAGTGGGACAGCTCGAAGCTGCAGAGCCTCCCCCGAGTGCGCACCACGTCGGGCGACTCACAGCACGAGTCGATCAGGGTGTCCATTGCCAGCAGGTCGCCAATGTCACCGTCGAAGAGGACCCCTGGAATCTGAACCTCGAGTCTGTTGAGGGACTTCACACAGCCACGCGAGGTGAGTGCAACCTAAAAGCAAACAAAAGGACATGACAGGTACCACCCGTGCACAATGGGGCCTGCCCAACATGTGAGTGTGTGTGATGGGTACCTGGAGCCGCTGGATCCCGAGATGGCTGTTGAGCTTGACCACCCCGATGCTCTGCAGCTGTCTCAGGGACCCCGCATGCATCTGCTCAAAGGCCGTCGCCCACGCCTCGTCCCTCCGAGCCCCCCCGACGTGCTTCAACGAGCGTGAGGAGCTGATGAATCGCCCCAGCACATCTGCATCCCACTCCTCCTGCTCGACCGTCTCGAGCGCAGCCATCAGCCACCCCTACCGGCCAGCAAACGGTGCTCTCTGGCGGCTCCTGTGACACTCTTGAGGGCTGGGAGTGTCGGGGTTGAGGGGAGGAAATGAGGGGTCGGGAGGCATGGAAGGGGCGCCGGGCGGCGCGCAGTCTGTCTCCTGGCTGTGGTGAATACGATGGTCTCCAGACTGCCCTCAGCCATCTGCTGACGCCCCGCCGCGTGCCCCTCCACCAAAGCCATCAGCTTGTCCAGACACCACCACCTATCGTCGCGCGACTGCACGATGCTGACCGCTGTCAGGGTGACGAGCAGCTTGCCCAGCTGGAATGCCCCTCTGCTGGTCGTCTTGCTCCAGAAACGGTGGTCGGCATCCGTGCTGCAGTCGATTGTGACGTGGGTCTGCTGGTGAAGCGTTGGAGTGCGGATGGGGCAGCGGGGTGAGAAGAGTGTCGACAGCTCACGAGGGGCCATGAAGCTGAACACGGAGGCTAGGTGGTCGTCGCTGAACTCATCAGGGACCTAAACAGAAACAAAAGCAAAGGAGGGGGTGACATCACACCATGCCCTGTGCTGTGCTGTGTTGTGTTGTGTTGTGTTGTGTGCATCTGCTCTACCTGCCGTGTCTGTTGTTTCTTGTTTGCTGGCGTCGTCATGGCGGGTGTGGGGCGAAGGTGGGTGAGCTTGTCGGGGAACCAGCCGAATCCTTGAGGTCCGTCGTCGACAGTGTCGTCTGGCTTGACGACCTGACCCAGGGTCCATCCCGAGCTGTGGCGCTCGCGGATGCGCACCCTGGTGCCCTTGGACAGAGAGATCTGCTGCCCGTCGCTCTCCTTGGCCTTCCAGCTCCTGCGTATCGTCACCTCATAGCACTCCTGCACAGCAACAAAGGGAGATCAGGCGGCATGAGAGGTGTGGTATTCGTGTCTGATGTGTGGTTGTGTGTACCGTGCTGCCGTGATCCTGATGCACCGGTTTCTTGCCAACCCACCGGAATCCCTCATACTCCTGCACACACAGCCCAGCCCAGCCCACATACACACACGTACACACGCAGAGAGTTGCTCGACCCATCCATACGTTTGTCGTTGTGGTGGAAGCACCCACCTGTTGGGCATGTGGTGATGTCTTGCTCTCCTTAATGACCACCATGTAAAACTCCTCATGGAGGCCGCCGACTTCCCGCATCCGCAGTCCCATCGCCCCACTGGTCTCCCTGATGCGATACACATCCGCCTTGACCCACTGCTGTCTGCCCTTCTCCCGCTTGGCCGACACCATGAGCACACGAGTGCCCTCCCGGTAACGAGGGCTACGGCAGTACATCAACTGATGAGACGAATAAATGAACGAATGAATGAATGGTCGAGTGAGGGCTGGGCTTGATTTCACCTCCGGCGAGGCCTGAGAAGCAGCATCCGATGAGGCTGATCTCATGGCGCCGCGCGACCACGCCTGACAAGAGGAGGACAAAGGGGAGATGCACGTGCCACTCTGTGTGTGTGCGCACCCTGTGTAATGACGGTGGTCCGCCCCTCCGTCGAGCTCAAATCGCCCGCCGACGCATCATAGCTGCACACATGCCACCACACACACACACACACTGAAGGAAGCGCTTCCCGTTCGTTCACGCGTTTTTCACTGCTTACCAATCGGGGAGTGGATGAGCCGATGTTTCTATCGGAGAGCGTGGGTCAGCGGCTCCTCCCAGAGCTCATCGCCTAATTAGCTGTATCAGCACCCGTTCCCCGACGGCGAGCTCACATGCGATCCCTAGCTTTCTCGCGGCGAGTTGCCTGGCGCGGGCGGTGGAGTTCTTTGCAGGACCATGACCACCATGACACACCACAAACAGCCATGGCAGCAGTCGCGAGATTCGATGGATTCGATGCTCCGCGCAAGAAAAGGATGCCAATGCTGGCGCCGAGACAATGGGCGATGGCATGATGAGTGGCGTGCCGAGGAGCTTCTTAAGAGCTTGGGGAGGTTGCCAGTTCCCTCAGCTGACCAGCGGATCCTCTTGTCGTGGAATCCAGGTGCGCCGATGTCCGCAACCCGTCGTCTGGGATCAGAAGGTGTCGACACACGCAGCCACCAAAACACGGACATGCACTCATGATCGAGTGAATGAATGTGGTCATTATCTGTGTGTGTGTCTATAGGTGTCGGTTCAAGGAGATGTTGGAGCTTGAGGTGCGGCAGAAGCCCTCGAAGCAGTCGCAGCTCGGCGTGACATTCCACATTCAGGACCTGGTCGGCAGAGGGACCCTACACAGAATGTGAGCTGCCGTGGGGAGGGGGGCACGCACCCGTCAACGTGCCCGCCGACATGGGTCAACGTCTGTGTCTCTGTCTGTCTGTCTGTCTGTGTTTGTGTGTGTGTGCGTGTCTTTGAAATCAGTCTGACGGCGTCAGGCGATTTGCTGCGGCTGGCGGGAGAGGTCCAGAACAGACAAATGACCTGGGCGTGACCCCTGCCTGACTGTGTCTCTGTCGTGTTGCCGGCGGTGGTGTGCGGTGAGTGTGTGCCCCGACGTGTGTGGGACAATTCATGAGTGTGAGTCGACGACACTTGGCTGCGCAACTCCCTTGTATACATGTCGATGAAGCGAAGGCACACATGTTCCGTGCATGAGCCATGTAGGCGGCGAGTGACAATTCTCTGTTCGCTGCTTCGGCCTCGACATCATCAACATCGTCATCAACAATGGCATCGAGCAGCTCGCCTCCCTCACACCTTCTCGCGCCAGGAATGAGGCTGCTGGCTGCACATGTGGAGGCGGACGAAGGAATTCGCGAATATAAAATGCAGGCGGCGATGGATCGCCGGCACACCTGAAATGAAATTGAGACACAATGACAAAGGAAAGATATTTCTCGGTCTCTCCCCGCACCTTCTCAGGCAAACGTCGGCACGATGGAGGCAGATTGAAAAGTTCACTGATAATATAAAATGTAAGCAGCAATGCACCTACAAGCACACAATACCACCACATACGCAAGACAATCTGATATCGTCGTGTCTCACTGTCTCTGCCAAAGACAAACAGTACCTGACTTTTGAGGCGCTTCTTCTGTGGCGGGTTGATCTTGGCCTGCCCGGTGCCCTGCTCCTGCTGCTGCTCGTCGGCCTCCTGCTCGTCAGTCGGGAGCGGCGGGGGCGGCAGTTGTGGGCATGGGAGGGACGGGGCATGTGCAGTGGGGGAGGGAGAGCGCCTGTGGCCCAGCAGCTCGCCCTCGTCCTCCCCCCCTCCCTCTTGCACCTTCTCGCCCTCCTTCCCCCTGCGGGCGGCCTCCAGCAGCTCGTACCGGGCCGCTATCACATAGCCGTTCATCACCTCCCCGCCCACCATCCTGAACACGATAATTAATTCACATACGAACATGGACCCTGGCACACATGCGCTGGTGTGGTGTGGGGGTGCGGGTGTGGTAGCCCTTCTTACGCAGTGTCGAGAGGTTGGTATGGTGTGGCGCACACCTCGCCACCATTGCCACTGTGTGGCGGACCGGGCTGCCTGAGAACACAAACGACACAGGCCTCTCTGTGTATCTGTATGTGTGTGTCATGTTCTTACTGTAGTGCTGTGTGTGTGAGGATGGCCGCAAAGGAATGTGCTCACGACGCCATCTAGTGGGCTACTCTGTTTTCTCTCGCGCCTTCTGATGGGCTGCGCTTCTGTCCTCTCATTCGCGTACAAACGTGTCGAGAAACTGACTAAAGCAGACCATTCAACCACTAAAACCGCCATTGGCTCTCTCTCCCCCTCTCCCTCTCTCTCTGGGTATATTGATTGCATGCGCTTCTTTCTCGAAAAAGACCCCGCGCACACAGACGGACACATCATCACACTCACGGCCCTCGTTGGGCGGAAACTCATAATGGCGACAAATGCAAAACAGCCAGGTAGTACGAGGCATGCACCATGGTGAACATGGTGAACATGGTGAACACATGATTCCGCTCTCCTCTCTTTCTCTCTCTCTCAAGACCCCTCACACACATACATCCCGTCACGGCACGGCCCACTCGTCGGGCAGTGTGTGTGCGTGTGCGTACCGGCTCGTCGTTGTTGGCCTCCTGCCACCACAACAGCTCCTCCCGGCGAACCCTCAACAGCTGCTGAAACGCTTGCCTGATCAAATAGATCCACCGAGGTGAGGACACGTGAGTGTCTGTGCCTGCTCTTGCTCACGTGGTGCCGCCAGGCTTGTCCGGGTGCCGGAGGAGCGCTGACGAAACCAACAAAACAAGGCGGGAGACCAAGGATGGATATGACAGAATGCATGCATACTTCCCTGTCGGTTACCCAGGTGTCGGTATGCTGCCGTGATGGTGGCAAGGTCGGCGTCCCTACTCACACCGAGCACTTGGAAGTGCTGGTCGTCCGTGTCCTCCTCCATGCCGCTGCTGCTGGCTGCCTGCTGCTGGTGCTGCCTGTGTGTATGTGTGTCGTGCCTGCTGGCCGCTGCTGACGCGCTGCAGCCTTTCCGCCTCTCCCTGACGAACCAAGGAGTCCAGGAATGACGCTGCTGGCTGCACATGTGGAGGTGGATGAAGGAATTCGCGAATATAAAATGCAGGCGGCGATGGATCGCCGGCACACCTGAAATGAAATTGAGACACAATGACAAAGGAAAGATATCTCTCGGTCTCTCCCGGCACCTTCTCAGGCAAACGTCGGCACGATGGAGGCAGATTGACAAGTTCACTGATAATATAAAATGTAAGCAGCAATGCACCTACAAGCACACAATACCACCACACACGCAAGACAATCTGACATTGTCGTGTCTCTGTCGAGCTCTCCTCCCACCGGCTCGCCCTCCTTCCCCCTGCGGGCGGCCTCCAGCATCTCGTGCCGGGCCGCTGTCACATAGGTGTTCATCACCTCCCCGCCCTGCAGGTACAGCACCTTGTGCAACCCGCTACACATGTCAACGTGGTGGAGGTCGGCCTCGGTCTCGGGGTCGGCCTCGGCGGACTTGATGATGTGGGCGCGGGCAGGGTCGGCACGGATGCTCGCGATGCGGTCGACGTCCTCCTGAGAACAGCCAGTCTCAATGCGGAGCGTCGATCCCCGCACATCCATGGCATCGCGCAGCTCGCCTCCCTCTTACACACACACATGATGGATGGATGGATGGATGGGTGTTTCAGACGTCCGTCGCCACTCACCGGGCATCTGGTTGGTCTGCTCGGTCAGCCACTTGTCCACAGCGGCCTGTCGGGTCTGGATCATTTCCTCGCAGACCTCGTCACACACGGGGATGTCTTGCGTGTGCCAGTGGTGGTCCAGCACGTCGGTGACCTCCTCGGCCTTGGCGTACCACTCGGCGGGCAGCTTGGCGCGCATCCTCATGGCCGTGCAGAGCGCCGCCTCGATGTCATCGCTGCAGACAGACAGACACACAGACAGACAGCCAGCCAGCCAGACAGCCAGCCAGACAGACAGAATGGTTGTCCACTCACTCCACGGGGATGTGTGTATATGTGTGTGTATTGTGTGTATGTGTGAATGTGTGTACCTGGGCGAGCCTTCGCCGCCCCTCGGCCGCGCCGCCGACGAGTACATGACGGTGCCGTGGATGGAGGCCTTGCGGCCTACGAACCGGCGGTTGCCGTCGGGGGGCGGGTTGAAGGGCTCGGCGCGGCTGACGTCGCCTTTGCTGGACGCGCATGGGGCCCGTGAAGGGGAGCAGGTCTGAACACACACATGGATGGACGGACGAAAGGAGATACGATACGGATACACACGCATGGCATTTCTCGTGTGTGTCATCAGGTGATGCGATGCGTGTGTGCAGTAAGTGGGTGTGTGTGCGGCTTACGGTTGTCGACTTCCTGGTCGTTGTTGAGAAAGTGGATGCCATGGAGGTGCTGCACACTATCAACCTGATGTGTTGATTGAATGCAATCAATCCACACACACCACACCAAGACCAATCAATCAATCAATGATCAATGCATGCCATGCAACCATCGGTGCGGTGTGCGGGGAGGGAGGTGTGTGTGTGACATACATACCGCCAACTTGAGATACTCCAGTGCGGCCACCATGGGCACATGTGTCAGCCCCAGCCCTTCCTTGTCGTCCTCTGCACCTCCTTGAAGTCCTCCGCGGACCCAGAAGAGGACTTAGATTGCTTGACCCTGTTGCCTTGACGAGTACAAGAGCAGCAATCGACCTGAGCACACAATGCCAGAAGTGCAGAACAGTCTGACATTGACGTCTCTCTATCCGGCAAACAGTACCTGCCAGGTCATCACCAGCCGCTCGCCACCAACATGCACCGATCACCTGTGGGGTGGGTTGGCGCGAGCTGGTGGCGGGGTAACTCAGAGAAAACTCCATCCACACGCGTGCGCACTGTTAACAACAGCCGCCAATTGCTGCTCATCTGTAAGTGTGTAACGCCCTCGGCCATAGTTCGTACAAGCTCTTGAGGTCAAGAACCTGACAGAGAAGGGAACAGACGGAGAAGAGACACCAGCGAATGTTCATGAGCCTCTTCCTTTAGCATTTAGGCCTTCACTGACTGCCCTTTGGGGCCGCCGAGATGTCATTATGCGGTCCATGCACACCAGCCGGCGTCAATGGGGTAGGAGAGGCCCACAAATATAAAACGTAGACAGCGATCCATCTGCACACACAGACAAGAGGCCCTATCACGGGGCCTGATTTGTATATTTAGACTGCTTACACGCCGCGCGCACACGACGGGGTAAGGCACACGACGGGTATAAAACAAGGGACCCACAGATATAAAATGTAGGCGGCGATGGATCGCCGCACACCCGATTGAGACACAAAGCGGACGACTTAAGAAATTGCCGCGCCTCGGTCTTTCCTCCGCACCTTTTCACGCGGAAGTCGGCACGATGGCGGCAGCTTGACAAGTTGCCCTCCCCCGAGTAGCCAATGTGTCTCTTGAGCTTCTTGACGTTTGCTGTCTTGAGCGTGATGAGGTAGTCGTTGAGGGTCGTCTTGGCCTCTATCTCGTCCTCTATCTTGTCCGGCAACTGCTGCCACTGCTGGTGCTGGGCGCGCAGCTCGGCATCGTCGGCCTCGGTCGGCCAGATGTGCTCCCTGAGTTCCTCTAACGACTGCTCCTCCTGCACACACACACACACACACACACGCACACGTGCATTCGGGTTGTGTTGCCGTGTTTGGGTCGGTGCCGTCAGTCACCTTCTTCCACTTCTGTCTGAAGAACTTTTTCGCGGCCTTATACCGCCCCTTGTCTATCTTCACCAACGCCTGATCGAAGAGGCGCTGCTCGGCCGTCGTCCGTCCGTCGTAACAATTCTTGAACTCAACATCGTTGGTCTGAACCAACAGCACACATGGATGCTGCCACGGAGTGAGTGTCTGTGTGTGTCTGACTGCTCCCCTCCGGAAGTGGGGGGCCCGGACGCCCTGCAGGTACACAGACACACACACACATACAGAGACAATGGCATGGCGCCCATCACATACATACACACATGCAGTATTACCTGGTCCTCATATGATCCGTAGCCCTGGGGGAAGCCGTTGGTGCAGTTGGGGGCGTGAGGTCTCACCATGTACGGTGTCGCTGCTCTACGTGGCCGTCGAGTTGAGGTTGTACGGCGTCATCGATGGCGGGGAGAGGCCAACAATGCTGAGAAAAGACGAAATATGAGACGGACGACGGACGAGTCGGGCGGGTTTCTGCTCTTCTCTCGTCGGTCTCTCTCTCTCGCCCTCCCTCTCCCCCTCAGCTGGTGGCAGCAGCATGGGCGGCGCCTCCTCCTCGAATGCGGCCACCTTGACCTCCACCTCACTCGTGACTACGGCAGGCTGTGCCGGTATGGCGGCCTCTCGGGCGGCCTCCTCCTCGTGTATGGGGGGCTCCACCAGCTCCTCGAGGGCCTCTTCGATGACCCCGTGCACCTGCATCTCGCTCTGCTCCACACCCGGCAACCCCAGGCCGCCCTCCTTCTCGTCTGTTCGCTTCCTTCCTGACCTCCTCGGCCTCGGTCGCAGGGGGGGCTGGCAGGTATAAGCACGGGATGGGCTTAGACGACGCGGCAGGGCGGCCACGACCCTGAGCTGGTGGTGCGGGCGGGTTGAGGGGCAGCCTCGCTGGCCATGTGCTCCCGCACCGCCTCCAGCAGCTGGTGGCGGCAGATGAGGGCGCACGGCCTCTCATGAAACCTGCCGCCCACCAACCGTGTGAGGTGGTCGAGGGCGTCGACCGGGGCTGGCGAGGGCAGCTTTGAGGTGAGGGCGGGGCTGCGGCGCATGTGGTCGAGCATCTGCAGCTCGCGAAACGCCCCCTTGACCGCCTCTGCAGACACACACGTGCGACAGATGTATGTGTGTGTGGCACACATGTTTTGAAGGCCTTTCTGTGGCGGGTTGATCCTCTCATTCACCTGGCAGGCATGTGATGGGTCTGCTTCTTGAGCCATGTCTTGACGGCGGCCTCCCGCACCTCGATGACCTCCTCGCAGAGAGAGCTGCGCCACGTGCGGGTGATCCTTGTTGGACAAGTACTGCTCCATGGCGTGCTGCAGCCACGAAGACAACACAGTATGTAAATGAAGTAGAGATGGTACACACATAGCTTACCATTCGGTGCGGCACCTTGAGGCCGATAGATGGCCGCCGAAGCGGCCAAGTATGCGTAGTGAAACAGAGGAAACACAGAGGAGACATGAGACAAGTCTGTGCTTTGTTCTCTTTTTTCTCCCTTATGTACTTACGCACCTGAGTGGCCTTCAGGATTATGCTTGGAGGCAACGCCGCCACAAAACTACTCTCGCTCAGCTGAAAGATAAGACAA
>CDMY01000506.1:35689-55416 GCA_001179505.1 Vitrella brassicaformis | reverse complement strand
CCCCCCCACACACACACACACAGAGAGAGAGAGAGATGGTACATCGTTTCGCTTTCTTGGTTCTCCTGCGGCCTTTCTTCTCATTTAGGTCATCAATTCGACAGTTGAATTGATCAGGCGTGCTGACCTGGACGGCATGAACTTTGAGTGGCTGTTTCCTGGGGGAGGGGGCGACACGCACATTCCGTCCTCACCAGACGACTGGGTCAACTACATCACATTCCTGAAGGAGCTGCGGCAGACCTTCAATGCCAATCAGGACAACAAACATCTCGACATATCGATCACAGCTGGGGTCGCCCCGCTAGAGGCAAGTTCTGACCTGAACTGGTCCCTCTCTCTCTCTCTCTCTCTCTGCCTCCATCCATCCATCCATCCACCTTTGTCATGTGTGTGCAGGTGCGCAACAACACGCCGATATCCGAGCTTTGTGCTGGGTCTTTTCTGGACTTCATCAGTCTCCTGACGTATGACTTGCACGGCCCGTGGGATAACATAACCGACTACGACAGCCCCCTTCACGCAGACCCCGATGACCCAACAGTCGGAAAGGAGCTGCTCACTGTGGAAGACGTTGTACAGGTAGGTGGCTTTCAGGGGAGCATGGAAACCGTGGTGTCTCCCTCTCTGTCTGTCTGTCTGTCTCTCCTGTGCAGCATTATATCGCGTTTGGCTGCGACGGCGAGATGATAAATGTGGGGCTGCCCTTGTATGGGAGGGTATATTCGGGGGTGCAGCAAGGGCCTGACAAAGACGGCCTCTATCAGCCATTCCTTGCTGCCGGCAACGGCACACGGCAGCAAGAGCCCGGAATTCTCGGTCGGTCTGTGAGACACACACACACTGTACGGGTGTGTCTCCTTCTCTCTCACCACACACATACACACATGGATGGATGTCATGTCAGCGTATTGGGACATAGCGGCCAACTACATGCCCAGCACGAGCGGCTTCACGCGCCACTACAACAACAAGACACGTGTGCCCTACCTCTACAAACCGCCCTCATCGCCAAACGACACTCTCGGGGGCACATTCGTCGCTTACGACGACGATCACTCGTTGAAAGATAAGTTGGCATTGGCTGTGGAGCATGGTGTGGAAGGGCTGACTTTGTGGGAGGCATCTGACGACCGAGACAAGGTGCTGCTGGACGCTATCGTTGTCTACCTTGAGAGCGACGAGGTGCCGAAGAAGAGGAAGAGAAAGGGCTTCTTTGACGGGCTCGTTGATCGCATTATGAGGACGCTAGGACTTCGTTTCTAGCCAGCCTTGGCTATTTGAGAGTTGCTGTGCTGCTAGCTGACATATGTCGTATTCTCGTAGGTGGGTCGAGTGTGGGCTTCATTCGCTCTGTCAACATCGCATTCACTACTGGTCGATCAGCAGTGGGACAGACAGATCCATATCCACAGGCTTTGTCTCGCCCATCTCATCTCATCTCATCTCATCTCACGTCGCCTCACCTCGCACCCACACACACCCACACACTCCTTCGTTCCTTCGTTGGTTCAGCCATCGAGGGCCCTTCTCTGCACCAATGTCTTGAGCAGGGCCATTGCCGTGTTGACGCCATCCACTGCACTCGACACAATGCCCCCAGAGTACCCAGCTCCCTCACCTGACCATCGTACACACACATGACACACGCCCTTGTTCTCTCAACCTCAACCTCGCTTACCGCATGGAAAGAGTCCCTGTGTGTTGCAGCTCTCAAACGATGTGCCGTGCCGAAGGACACGGAGAGGCGCCGATGTGCGGCTTTCGATACCGGTGAGCAAAGTGTCGTCGGCAAAGAGGCCGTCCCTGCTGTGTGACCGCAGCAGCCCCCTGAGGGCATGGTGCAGCGCTGTCGTGATGAAGTCGGGCAGACACCCGTTCAGGTCGGTTGGCGTGCACTGCCCGAACACAAGACCTCTGGGTGAAGATCACAAACCAAACAGACACATACGGTGTGTGTGGGGGGGTTGTGTGTGCGGGGTGTCTGGGTGTGTCTGGCTCACTTGGGGAGGCCTTTGGATGGATTTCCGCTGAGGTAGTCGCCGAGCCTCTGAGCCGGGATGGAGTAGTCGCTGCCGCCCGCATGAAAAGCGGCCCTTTCCCAGTGCTGCTGGTACGCGAGGGCGTCCATCCCACTGCACTCGTCTTCACTCTTGCCCCAGTACCTTCAGGCATACACGGCGCGCACACGCGTTGATGTGCAGCCATTGAGTCTCACAGGTGGCTGTGTACCTTGCGACATCGTGTGTCTTGGTCTGGACGACCACAGCTGAGTTGGCGTAGCTTGACGAGCGGGTCGAATAGGACATGCCGTTGACGGCCACACAGCCGTCACCGTGACTCGAGTTGACGATGGTACCACCCGGGCACATGCAGAACGAGTAGACGCCTCGCCCATCAGCCGGGTGTGCCCTGGCGTATCGCCACACTGCCGCCCCGATTTCAGGCACGTCAGCGTGCTTGCCATACACCACTCTGTTGAGCGTCGACTGAGGCATTTGCAAGCGGAGTCCCATCGTCCAATCCTAACGCACAGCACACGTCAACACATTATGACGATGGATGGGTGTCTCTCCGTTCTGTCCATTGGTCAGTCGGTCACCTTGGGCGTCATCTTCACCCCTCCCTCGTGCAGCGTCCGATAGGTCGAGTGGGAGGAATGGCCACAGGCCACCACGCACAGGTCACTCACAATGTCGCACTCCCCGTACACAGCCTCACTCGTCAGACCGTCACCATCTCTCCTTCCCCCGTCGCTGCCATCCCGCCTCCACCGCACTCGCACACCAGTAAAGTGCCGCGGCGATCGTGATGAGTCAGAGCATTGTGAGACCTCGTGATCTGGGGCAGCGGCAATCACACCGGCATCCCGAAGCGGCGAAAATGCGGCCGGCAAGTAGGAGGGGGCTGGCTGAGAGTGACCACCGCTGTGGGAAGGGCGGAAGGTGGGGGCTGATGGCTGAATGTGCAGCTGTGTGACCTGGGTGTCGAAGAGAAATGTCACACCAAGCTGTTGGAGGCGTTTCCTGAACTCCGGCACAACATTGTACAGCACGTCGGTGCCCACGTGAGCCTTGCTCTCGTATAGACAGCTCTCGGCACAACCCAACTCGACGTACCTGCACGCCACGCGATCAAACCAGCACAGCACAGCAGACAATGCAACGCCCACAAACATGGCCGGCCACAGCTGACAATGTGCTCACGTCCTCAGTACGAAGTCCGTGACGTCGCTTCGATTTCTTGAGGTCAGCTTGCCATCGCTGAACGTCCCAGCCCCGCCCTCGCCAAACGCCGCATTGGACCAACAGTTGAGCCGGTTTCCATGCCAGAAGGCGAAGACATCCTTCCTCCGCTTGCTGCACTCAGACCCCTGATCGATCACCACTGGCCGCAAACCATTCTTAGCCAACACATATGCGCAAAAGAGGCCAGCTGGGCCACTACCGATGATCAGGGGACGGAGTGAGCGTGCCGCGATGGCGGCCGGAAGGGGCGGTGAGATGAAAGGGCTGAAGGGCTCGGATGCCTCGTAGAGGTCGACCTCATGCACCGTGATGGCATCGGGTGAGCTGCTTTCCACCTTGTTCCGTCGTCTTGGCGAGAAGGGGGGAGGGGAGGGGGTGGCAAGATCTGCTGCCACGCTGCTCCAGTTGAGGCCATTGGTGGCTTCAGCAGCAGCAGCAGCAGGGCCGATCGTCCTCTCTGGCCGTCTGGCACCGCCTTGATGCAGCTTCTGCAATGCGTGAAAGTGCCGCCACCGCTTCACGATGGCTCTGCATTCCAACAAAACAATCACCTGCACAAATTGTCGTTGTGGTTAATTGCAGGGAAAGACGCGCACCGTTCGTGTGCTTCAGATGAGAGCCTGAGTGCCACGTTGTAAGCGAATCGGACGCTCCTTTTCTCGATGACGTTGACGGACTTGCGCAAAACAAGACGCTCGAGGATCCTATGCGTCAAGCAGACCATAGATAGATGGCCAGGCACAGGCAGACCTCTCTTGCGCTCACTCTGACGCTTTTATTCCCAGGTGGCGAGCGATGAGATCTGTTAGCGGCACGCTACTGCCGACCTCCTGCTGCACGCCACGAAGCAAAAGCATCCCTTCCTCCAGCAGGAGATCTGTGGCGAGCTTCGGAGCGATCCCATCCTCAGCAAGGTTGCGTAGGCAGGTAGGCGGCAAGGGTGCCATTCACCATTGACCAGTTACCCGTGGGATGAGGAAGCGCGGTGCCAGCAATGGAGAGCCTGCCGAGGGCGGGCGTGTGAGCCGTCCGAAGAAGTATGTCAAGTATGTCAAGGACGAGGAGGAAGACGTTGACGACGACGATGAGGAGTCGGATGCGGAGAGCGGCGAGTACGCCGTCGAGCGGCTGCTGAAGTGCAGATATGATAGCGACGAGGTGGGTGCGACGGGTCAGCCGTGGCGGGCGGGGCAGGGCGGGGCAGGGGATGGATGGATGGATGGATGAGTGAATGCAATCAATGCACGTGAACACTGGCTACCTGGGTTGGTCAATATCCTTCTGTGGTGCTGGCTGGCGTTGGTTGGTTGGTTGGTTTGTGTGTGTGCAGGGTGTGTATGAGTTTCGTGTGCAGTGGGATGGCAAGGACTCCAAGGGCAAGCCGGTGGGTGTCCTGCACTCTCTGTACCGCCAACGTGCCGCGTACCTATTGATACGCCTGTTTGTGTGTGCCTGCGTGTACCTCAGTATCCGCCAACGTGGGAGCCTGAGGTGAGTGAGGAAATGAGTGAGAAAATGAGTGAGTGAGGAGTGGAAGAGGAAACCAGCCATCAATTCGTCAACGTCTTCGTGGCTTGGTGTGCGTGTGGGTGTATGTGTGTGTGCATCCAGCCTAACGTGTCGCATTTGACGGACGACCTGGGCCTCGTCCGCCAATATCTGAAGCAGAAAGTCATCGATACCGGCAGGGAGTTTACCGCGGTAAGCCAACCAGCCACCCAACACCAACACTAGCAGATACCAACTGACACAACACCCAAGTCACCCCCCTGCCCTTGTGTGTCCCTTCAGCCCCGCCTCACCGACGGGACGCTTCTGGAGATGCGTGAGTACCTCGGCGAGGCGGCCGCACCACCCCACCAAGCCGCAGCGTCAGCCGCAGCCCCTGCCAGCGACGCCCAGCCTGCCAACGCTGCCGGTTCGGCGGATGCCAGTGGCGCGGCGGACAAGGAAGAGGAGGAGGGCGACGGCGAAGAAAAGAAGGAGGACGAGAATGCCGCCATGGAAGAGCAGCAGATCGAAGAGGACCAGCAGCAGCAGCAGGCACCGGACGACCAACAACAGCAGCAGGTGGACCAGCAGCAGCAGCAGGGTGGGGGCCACGACGAGAATGTGGGCGACAGCAGCGACGATGCCGAGATCATTCGGGGGGCGGTTGAAGGTGGCAACGAAACGGCACAGCAGCAGCAGCAGCAGGAGGTGGAGGAGGGGGCGGGGGGCGAGGGGGAGAGAGGGGGAGAGGAACCGTCGCGTGCTGAGGGGGGTCGTGGTAGTGTTAGTGCTGGCGTGCAGGACCGCACCCCTGATGACGACATCATTCCACCTGGGAGCGAAATCGTTTCGTAAGCACAGGGATTGAGGGACGGAGATTGTGGGTCTGTCTGTCTGTCTGACCTTGCTGTGCTGTGCTGTGCTGTGTGTGTGTCAGGGTGGAGGGGACATCCCCCGAGACCGACTGGGAGTTGTGGCCGTGGGGGACGCGACACAGAATCAAAATGTAACCACACACACACACACGCACGCACGCACGCTCTCAAACTGTATTATTGTTGGGGTGTGTGTGGACTGGACACGTGTGTAGGCGTCTGCCTGACGGCGAGTTGCGTGAGTTCCACGTCACCAACACCTTCATGCGCCAGGACACCGGCCCCAAAGGACGTGTAAGCACAGCAACCCACATCAGAAAGAAACGTTGCAATTATAACCATGTGTGTGTGTGTGTGTGTGTGGATGACAGGCGTTGTTGGACTTCTACCAGCAGCGCGCACGCTGGGTTCCGAGCTCGGTACGGCCGTCGCGTCGAGATACACATCCATCCACACATCCATAGGCACTCAACGCATGCACACTCGTTTGCTCTCTCCCTGGCTCTCTCTGTCTCTGTTACCCCTCAGATCAACTTGCCTGGCGACCGCGCAAGAACGGGGTAGGGTAGTCTGTCGGGTCGGGTGTAGATGAACGGATGGGCTGGGCTGGGCTGGGCGGGAACACTGACTGTCTGACTTACCGTATGCTTGAACGGATGTATGATGCATGGGCGGGTAGGTGTTTAGCTCGGATCGGACCTTCACAGCCGATTTTTGCATCGCCCGAGAGAGTCATTCATTGATCGCCAGACGGTGGGCTGCCTGCCGGCCGGCCTCGTCTGTCTTCTGTCACGTCTCTGTCACGTGTGTGTGTGGGTGTCCCTTATGCACGCCACTCGTCAATGCCCAAGGCGGGAGGGATACTTCCCTTCCTGTTTTGGCCGTTGGCTGCAGGCGTCGCACAAGCGGCACACGCCACTGACTGACGTGCGTGACACACGAGAGGAGTGGAACACAACACAACACAACACATCAGAGGGGGTAGGGTAGCTGAGAGAGGTAAGGTACATGTGCCACATGAGAGGAGAGCAGAGCAGGGTGCAGAGAGATGGACGGACGGCCGTGTGACGTCTGTGGTGTGCATGTATGCTATGCGTCGGACACACATTTCCATGACCGTCGTTTCCCCGCCCCCCTATTGTGTGACAGTCTTACTGGCCTCATTCCCCCCCTCTGTCCGTCTGACTTCACACCGATCACCACACCCACACCCCGACTGCCCCACTCCCGCCCCGCCACACACCATGGACACCGCTCCCTCCCGCGGCCCATCTGCCGTCCTCGGCGGCGTCAACACACTGACTGGCGCGGGGCTCTCGGACGGCCCCGCCCGCACACCCAGCTCCGTCGGATCACCATTGCCATTCTTCTGTTCCTTCTCGTACTCGACGGCCCGCCTTCGGGGTGGCTTGTCTTTGGACAATGCCATCCGTGGTCGGCCGGTGCGAAGGGCTTCGAGCATGACGCAAGCCTTGCAGATGGGGTTGGAGCTCATGTAACCGCACCGCTCACACTGACGCGGCACGGTCGCGGGGACGGCGTCACTGTTGACGCGCATGTGAAGCGCAGAATGCAGAATGTCTGTCAGGCAAACATGACACACACGCGTTCATCGGGATGGCCGTGTGTGTGTGTGCGTGGCTTTTGTACCGACCGATGAGGAACTGTGGGTTGATGGCCTCGAGCTGTTTGATGAGGTCTCTTGCGTTGCCCCTGTATGCGTTGGGGGAGTAGATGCACTCGGTGCAGAAGTAGTCGAGGTGTTTGAAGTGGGCGTACATGACGATCTCCTTCTCGTACGCATACATCAGCGGCTTGCACCGCGGCAGCCCCCCGCCCTCCCGCCCCGTCATGATCGACGCGCAGCGGCCAAGACGCGCTATGTCACCTCGCAGCACTGCACACAATGGATGGATCGATGGATGGATGGATGGATGGATGGATTGCCATGTAGGGTGTGGGTGACCATCTGTCAGTCAGTCAGTGCGTTGTGTGTGTGTGTGCTTACTGTTCATGAGTACAGTTTCAGCACAGTCGTCTGCGTTGTGCCCGGTGCAGATCTTGTCGGCCTTGAGCATCACGGCGCCTCTGTCCAGCGCCTGACGACGGAATACGCCGCAGAACGTACCTTTTTGACATCAGACATACACATCATATCTGCAGTGAAGGCGCCTGCCTCAGTGTGGCCATGGCAGGTCATTCATCGCATCGTGTGTTTCTGCGTGTGCGTGCTGGGGTGGCCTACAGTTGTTCTTTTTGCCGATGGCGGCCACAATCTCGTCCATCGTCCAGCCGTACAGATCCTGCGTGACGGATACATGCGAGCATGCACGTGGTGTGGTGTGGTGTGTGTTGTCGCGCATTCCCTCCCTCCCTCCCCTCGTGCAGTGCAGTGCACTCACTCTCTCACCTCGTAAGAGACGATCTTGAGAGGGATCTCGTACTGCTGCTCATTCCTGACACACACACACGTGGGAGAGACCACCGTGGAATGAGCAAGGTAAGGTGCGATGTCCGGCACCATCCAGCCATCCATCGGTACGTGAGTGCCTATCAGCCCGCTCAGCTCACCGCTTGACCGTCTCTAGTGAGTCATCCCGGTACCCCTGCACACACGATACGACGCCATGCCATGGATGCATTGCACACACAGAGTATGCTCGTCGTGTCTGTCTGTCTGTCTGTCTGTCAGACGGTCACTGACCGTGATGCCCTCATCGACGGCGAGCAGGAAGAGGTCCAGGCCATAGTCATGACGCCGGTTCAACGTCGTCAGCACATGAGCCAACACCGTCGAATCTGACACCATGCACACAACAAACACACACCTCTCCCTCCCTCCCTCTCTATGCCATCTATCGAGTTTTCCCAACGTGTGTCACCTTTTCCGCCCGACACGGCGACAGCAATGCGCTCGCCGCGTTTGAAGAGGGCGTTGGTGACGATGGTGTGGTGAGTTTCGTCCTCGAATGCGCGGAAGAAGCACTCCTTGCAGATGGCCTCGTGGGTCGACGGACGCCGAATGGACGCCCTAGCGCTGTGGCAGTACACACACGTCCTCACCATCACCTCTTTCCTTGCTTTTTGGCTAGGGCGACTGTTTTTGTTTCCCGGCGATCTCTTCCCGGAGGCGGGGCTTCCCATGGCCGAGCAGAGGATGCGTCTTCTTCTGCGGTTCCCTCTTTTGCAATGCTGTTGCAACTTGAGGCCGACAGGATGAACTTCCGATGAACTTCCGATGAAGCATTAATTGCAATCCGTGTGTGAGACCGACAGAGCTTTGAGGCCGCATGCAGTGGTGCGTGTCCGTGAGATGCACTCGGTCAAACACACTCAATTGCATATTCATGCTTGTCAGGTCTTGTCCAATCGATCACTTCATTAATTCATCGACCATGCAGCCCGTCATTCACCGGCCAGTAGGGAGTCTTCTCCCCACAACCGATGAACCACACATCGTCCATCAAGACAGCCAGCCAGCCACTCACCATCCATTCACCTCTCCTTGCCTTGTGGTTCACTGCTGCCGCCCCCATCCGACTGCCGACCTGAATCTGTCAAAGATGCTCTGCTGGGTCTGTGTCTGGTCTGTCTGTCGGCCGCTATGGCTGCGGCCTCGCTCTCGTGCCGGACCAGACGATCGCGTGGTGTGTCGATGCACCGAATGCATTGGAAATAGCGCCTCCCAGTCGCCAGCAGAGACATGCCCTCCCGTCTGTGTCTGTGTCTGTGGGGGCCGCTGCCCGCCCGCCCCATCAGCCTCGGTCCGTGGGTACTGGTTGATCCAATAGCCAGAGGGCGTCGCGTAACGGTGCTGCTGCTGTACTTGCTGCTGCCGATACACGTACTGATATGGCTGCCGATACACCGGGGGCGGGGGCGGAGGTGGCAGAAGTGGATGATAGTGATACACCCGCTGCACTGGGACCTGCTCAACCAAGAACCCCCCCGTCGTCTCATAGACTCGCTGGCTGGGGCCGCCATCCTCAGGAACTCTGAACGGCGGCATATTGTCGTAGTCGATGGGCTCAAACAGCGCAGGCGGCTCAGGCATCGGCGGAGCGTACACAGGGGCAGGAGGCTGGTCGTCTGTGGGCGCTGTGTCACCACGTGGGGCGGGGGGTCGCTCGGCAGCCTCACGGGGGGTACGCTGAGGAGTCTGCCTGTCCTCTTCGCGAGGCGACTGCGCCGCCGCTAAGTTGGCCGTCGGGGCGGGCTGCTGCTGCTCCTGCGATGATGGTGCGGCCTCCACTGGGGGCTGTCCAGGGGACGGTGCCTCGTAGATGGTTGGGAGGGTTGTGGGTTGCTGCCCACGCCCGCCCCCAGCCGCACGACCACCGTTGGCAGATGTGGCCGCCGGAGCCGTCTGCTGCTGTTGCTGTTGGTCCTGTCTCGAGGATGTGTCGGGGCCTGTCTGTGGACCCCCATTCTCGGAGAGTGGCGGAGGTGTCGGGCCGTAGATGCGCTGCTGCGCCTCATTGATGTTGGCGATGCGCGAGAGGGTGCGGAGTTTGAAGTCCTTTTCTTCCTCGAGACGATGCTTGCGCTTGTCGTTCCTGGTCGTGTTGGAATCCTGAGAAGGGGTGGATATGCGGCAAGGCAAGAGAGACACGTGTCACGTGCTTGTGTGTATTGGTCGACTGCTGCGTACTATCTGGTAAGCGAGTATCTTGGTTGGCAGGTCCTTGAATATTCGCTGCGATTCAATCCATAACGGAAGAGCCATTTATCGCCCCCTTTGTGTGTGTGTCAGTGTGATGTGCATTCACCTTGAGCTTTTCGTAGTGTCCCGGCAGCCATTTCTTGCCGGTGTACCATGCGATGAAGGGCAATCTCTCGATCTTCAGAGTCTTCAACGTCTCCAGCTGATGAGCCGAGCCACCGGTGAGGTGAGCAAACAAAGATCCAAGGGATGAGGTGTCTTCCTGTCTTCCTTGCTTGTCGGGCAGGCCACTAACCGTGTCATATCCCGACTCAATCAGCTGCATGCCGATGTGTATGGGCAGTCCCTGCTGCAGCAGGAAGTGCATCACCTTCTGACGCTCCTCCACATGCTCACCGCCTGACCAACCAATCGCACACACAGCACAGCCAGCCACGGCCATGCACACAATGAGTCAAGAGAGAGAGAGAGAGAGAGAGGCACCTCTTTCGGGTGTACTCTGTGAGAAGAGTTTTGCAAAGTCTTCCCCGACGTGTGAGGGGAAGTGTTTGACCATCAGATTCATCGTCAGCATCGGCGTGTTCGGACTCAGACTGTTGCGAGCCTCCTAAGGAAAACACCCAACATGCACAAGACACAGCACCTAAACCTACCTTCCCATGCGTCTCTGCAAGTGTACCTGGTGGAGCATTTTGGTGAGTGTGTTGAGGCTGCCCATCTGCTCGTTGAGCGCCGCCTCCCTCGGCACCTTCGGATGCTTCTTGCGAAAAAGTGGCTCCTCCTCTCTCTCAGTGACATCCCTCTTCGCCGCCCCCCGATCTGCAGGCTGAGGAGGGGGAGGGGACTCTACCGGCGCCTTCCTCATGCCAAGCCAGAGGAAGCTGGGCCGCCGTTGCTGCTCCTGTTGCTGCTGCTGCTGCTGCTGCCGGCGATGGTGGTCGCCCCCATCGGGTCCGTGACCCCCCGCAGCCAAGGCTGACGACGACCGACGTCGTCGGGTGTGTCGCACCGGGTCGAATGGGGGGGCGTGCAGGGCCTCATCAGCTGCACACACACACACGTACATACCAGAGAAGGCGTGCGGTCTTCCAGGAGGCAGCTTTGCAACGGGATTTGTGTGTTTCCCTTCGAGGCTCACCGACGAGGTCGGCGTAATCGTCTGGAAAGGCAGGCCCCGCTGTGGGGCGGCTTGTTCGCCGAGCCATCGGCGAGGGGAGCTCGGAGAGAAGCCCCCTACGGAACCGAAGGGAGTGCTAGCTTGGCCCCAAAAGTCGGCGGGACCCACACCTTGGATCGAGGGCCGGTCTTGCGCTTGGATTCTGGGCAGCCCTGGGCTGGCGCCAGCCGTCGTTGCTTGCAGGGAGGAGATAGCGGTCTGGGTGGGTTCTCAGAAAGGCCGCCACAGCACGTACGTCTGTCGGATAGAGATTGAGTCAGTGAGACATGCGAAGCGGCGATCACTTCTGTGGCTGACTTGCTTGCGGGAGGGGCTATTCGTTCGTTTCCTGCGGACGGGAAACCCAGATGCTCGAAGGCGAGCTTTCGATGGATTCATGAGGTTTCTCTTTCCTGACTTCTGAGCGCCCTTTCCATTCCCTTCGAAGGGCGGCAGTGTGTCGCTGTGTGTGTGTGTGTGTGTGATAGCAGCTGTTGTGTGCAGTGCAGTGCAGAGGCGGGTGGGTGTGACTTGAGACACGATTCAGCTGTGTGTAGGCGAGGGGCCTATGGCATGCATGATGGGCGGGGCTGTGTACGTCGCATAGAATGAGCTGTACAAGTAAGCAAGCAGCCCAGCAGCCCACAGTCTGTCAGTCAAGACGCCACTAGACACCGCCCACCGGCCGGCACTGACTGTCGTTGGTTGCATCTCGCACACCTGCCTGCCATCCATTCATGAGAGGCCGTGACTGACAGAGCAGCACTTGCACCCGCAGCCATCGCATCTCGCCAAGGATGCAACCAACGCTACATCTAGCTCCGCCACGCACTTGTGGATGGTGGGCACCCATCCCTGGCAGGCATCTCCGTGTCTGGTCTGGCGCATCTAACTACTTACTGTCCCAGCAAGTGCTCCAGCCGCTCATTCCCGCCTGCACACCACACCACCACACATCGAAATGGATGGATGGGCAATGGATGGCTGGAGGGATGGATACTCATCGGTCGCTGTGTTGGTGTCGTGTGTGTATTGTGCTGGCCTGGCGCTGACCGACCGTTGGGGTCTATGTTGAGGCTGAAGATGTCGTTGGTGGGGTCGTCGTCCAGGGCGCACCACACGTACGTCACGTGACGCTGAAACAAACGCCGGTAGTCGAGCACATGCGCCTGCAGCCCACACACACACGCACATTAACATCTGTGTGTGTGTGTGGTCGGTGTGAGGATACTTAGGCACCCACCGGTGCGTAAAACTTGAATTGGTCGGAGTTGTTGGTCACCAGAATGCCTCGTTTCTGCAACACCTTGTCCACCATCAGCTTCACAACTGCACACAGGCACACACGCAGGCAGGCACCCACCAGACCCATTCATTGTGTGAGTGAGAGTGTGCGTGTGGCTGCTCACTAGCTCACACACTGACTCACTCTGTTTGTTCTTCCTCAGGTTTGGGTTGTACTGCCCGCGGTCGCCCAGGTCTTTCTTGTGCCACAGTCGGTCCCCCTCCATCTCGCCCACAAATAGCAGATGGTCGTCGCGCAAATTCTGACACACGGACGACAAGACAACCGATCCAATCCACCGATGGGATGGATGTATGGCACTCACACGCACACACACACACGCATGAGCCCATTGTATCGTGTGTGTGGGTGTGGTGACTGGCTTGCTAGCTAGCTTACGTTGAGTATGCTCCTGTTTTCCTGTACGATCTTCTTGGTCTGCACCCATTCGTCAGGCGGCTGGTAGAATAGCCAATGGGGACACCAAACCTGACACAATACAACACAACACAATCCAACAAATGACACACACACACAGAGACCGGCCCTCCCTCCCTCCCTCCCTCCCTCCCTCCCCCTCTCTGCCGAGCGTCCTTGCTTACGGCCACGGGGTTTTGTGAGCCGATTTCTCTGACGATGGTCTCGACGGCCTTGGCCACGCCGTAGTGGCAGTACTGGTCCCTGCTGCCGTCGCAGCGCATGTTGGCGTAACGCCTCGACACGTCCTCCAAGTCTATAAAGACGGGCACAACCCCCGGACGGCCCTGCACAACGCAACAACACAACACAGAATCGACACACGCATCGCATCCACGGAATTAATTTGATTGTATGCATTTTTATAGATCTGGGCTGACCGACCAGCTCCATCAATTTGGGTATGGTGAGTGCCCGCCACGGGGCCTCCCGGATTTCACGCGGCTCCAGCTCACGCCGGGGGGCTGGCGAGGGAGTGGGCGGGGTGGTGGGAGTGCCGTCCGACGTCCGATGATGAGTGGAGGGACCCTGGTGCACGACGGCTGGACGAGAGGTCACTGCAGTGCCGCCACTGTGAGAGGAGGATGTGCCACTGAAATATCCAACACACAGGGGAAACGACACATACAGAGGACATGTGCCGTTGTTGCGCATTCACCACCCATACTTGAGGAGGCCGGCGGTGCTCATGCCACCAGCAGCAGCAGGGCCACCACCACTACCAGTGGCAGCGAAAGCATCCTGACTCACCCCGTCGACCTGCTGCGGCTGCAGGCCACCACTGCCCGCCCCATTGAGGTTCTGGTCCTCAGGCGTGACGCGCCGCAGTGCTATGACGAACACGTCCTCCGGTCTTGGCCCCCTGCAGCCGATGGCCACGCCCTCCGGCCAGTGGAGCCGCATCGGGATGCCCTTGTGGTCGAAATCAACATACGGATCTAAGTGAGAGTGATGCACACGGCAGCAGACAGACAAACAACAACACACAACTAACTTGGATGTGTGTGGTGTGCTGACTGGCATCGTGTCGTCTGTGTGTGTGTACCTCCAGACACGCCGGTGAAGTGGGCTTCATAGGCGGATTCGATGATGATGCTGTTGACCTGCTCGACGGAGAACCATGCGCTTTCGTCGTTGAGCCGGTCAGCGTCCTCCAAGTACTGCCAGTGGATGCCATACATCACTCACTCACGCACCGAAATGGCAGGCAAGAACCGCCGTTGCTTCTCAACTCTTCGTTCGCGAAACCCATTGATCAGATTGGCAGGCAATGTGATGTGCGGATTGTTTCCATTGGAAGTGACGTGATCTGGCCTTTTGTGTACTTACCTACACACGTACGTCTCGACACCCTCGCCTCCCCTCGATCAGCACCTTGCCATTGCTTCTCTTCCCCGCCTGCCTGCCTGCCTGTGTGTGTGTCTGTCTGTCTATCTGCCTACAGGTCGCTCTCCCAGCAGACGACCAGGTAGGTAGCTAGCTGCCCACACGCACGCACCGACCGACTGCTCTGCATGGCTTAATTGTCTAATGGTCGTCTGTGCGCACTCACGCCTTGCCTCTCTGCATCTGCATCAGTGGCGTGTCGAGGCAGGTGACGTGTGCATCATGATGTATGTGTGTCCAATCAAACGATCGATTCATGCCGTCAACGAACGGACGTACATAGTGTGCTCACACACAAGAGGGTCCAATGGTGCTCACACGAGGCAGCCAGGCAGGCAGGCAGGCAGGCAGGCAAGCACATGGGCACGGCAGCAGCCCGTCAACAGCTATGCAGGCAGGCAGGGAGGCAGGCAGGCACCCGCACCCGCCACGCAGGCGACCGGAGGCTCCACGCGGACTAGCCAGGTTCACGCTGCAAGCGGACAAGAATACAGAAAGCGACAATCCTCGACTCGTCTGGTTGACTTCAACCAACATGTCCGTCTGTCTGTCTGTCTGGGTGTGTGTGGTTGGTCAGTGTGCAGTGCATCCGATATGGCCATGTGGGGTCATACACAAACGCTGACCCTCCTGCTCCTCTTGCTGCTCATGGTCCTGCTCATGGTCATATAGCTGTTCCTCTCCCTCCTCATCCTCATCCTCCTCGTCTTCCTCCTCCATCGGCTGGTCCTCTTCTTGCTCCTCCATGCCCATGCCCTCCATCTCACCATCAGCACCATCAGGGCTCTCCTCCTCTAGCAGCTCGCCGCCCTCATGGTCACCCTCGCCCTCATCCCAACTCTCGTCCACTCCCTCATTGTCATCCTCCCCCTCTCCCTCTCCCTCTCCCTCTCCCTCCATGCCCACATCACCGTCACCATCACCAGCACCGGCACCATCGTCCGCAGCCGCGCCAAACATGGCCTCCTGGTCCTCACCGCCGGCCACGTCGTCAGGGGAGAAAGCCTCTTGTTCGGCGTCCTCCTTCTTGGGCATAGCGAGTGTGCCGAAATCGGATGGGAGGACGGGGAGAGCAGTGCCGTGGAAGAGGTGGCTGTTGTCTGGCGAGCTGCCACCACCGTGCCGGCGGCGTCGTTTTCTGCGGGATGACCGGTGCGGTTTGCGGTCGGCCTTGTCATGCTTGGAGAGGAAGGGGAGAAGGTCACCTGTCAGGAACTCACTCAGGGCGCGGGGCTTGAACCGCCGGCGCGGTGGCAGCTGGCCCCCGCTGGCATCCCACTGGATGTCGCCCCCGTGATGGAAGAAGTCTCCCCCCTCCTCATCGTCGTCACCGCCCTCCATGCCCTCATTCATGTCATCGCCAAACAGGAAATCGTCCATGTCCCTCTCGGCCGCTGACCGCTTCAAACGGCGCTTGCCTCTGCGGCCGCCGCCCCGACCCACAGATGGGAGGAGAGGGGGCTGCTGCTGCTGCTGCTGGTGGTGCTGCTCGTAGCCTGCGAATGGGTCGGTGTAGCCGGGACACTCGAGCCCCTCCTCACCGTAGTCCATCTGCTCCATGCCGGCCGTCTCGTCATACGGCTCGTCGGCATAGCCCGCTGCAGCAGCTGCGGCCGCTCCTGCTGCGAAGAAGGGGTCGTCAGGTGAGAAGGCCTCTTGTCCGGGGTCCTTCTTCCTGCGGCCCCCCCTGCCCTTGGGCCGCTTCTGGGGCGGCTGGACGGCGAGTGCAGGGTGGTCCTCCGGCAGGCCCTCCATGCCCTCCTCAGCACTGTAGCCGACGACGTAGCCCTCCAGGCTGGCGTAGGCCTCCTCGTACAGACCCCTGGCCAAATGCTCATGCTGCTGCTGCTGCTTGGTGGCCCTGATCTTGGCCGCACGCTTGCGGCGCCCGGCCCCTCGGGAGGAGGCGAAAGGGTCGTCGTCGTTATTGCCATCCTCGTCCTGGCCGTCGTCGCGATAGCGGGCGGGATTCTGCCGACGCCGCGAGCGAATGGTGTCGATCATGGTGGAGCCACCCACACCCCTCACACCACCCGCAACACCCATCGCAGCAACACCAGGTTCCTTCTTCACTACTGCTGCTGCTGCTGCCGCGGCCTCCCCCTCGTTTTTCTGCTCCTCTGCTGCCGCGGCTGGCTGGTCGCCCCCACCCGCCTCTGCGGTCGTCTGCTGTGCGGGTGCGTCCGCCACGACCACCTGGATCCACCCCCGAGCACCGCTCTCCTGCTCGTCGTCCTCTGCCTGCCAGTCGTCATCACCGTCGGGCTTGTGTGTGAACCGGCCGCCCGAACCCCGCCACAGCACCCGGGACATACTGCCCTGCCGCCGACGGCCTCGCTTGGCGCTCGCCTCGGCCTTCGCCTTGGCCTTCCGCTTGGGGTGGTGCTTGGGGGCGGTGGTGGTGGTCTTTCTCTTCGGTGGAGAGGGGCTGCGGAGAGAGGCGCGCAGCTGGGGCAGGGGGATGGGGTGCATGGATGGCGACGCGGGCAGCTCCTGACTGTGCGGCATGGCAAACAGAAGCCGGTGGCGGGGCTCGGGGGAGGAGCCCGATGTGTCAGAGTGGCTGCCGGTGCCCATGAGGATGCGCTGCGCGGCGGTGGTGAGGGACAGCCCTGACCCGGGGAGGGCGGTGGGCAGAGTGGGGAGCGTCAGAGGGATGGTGTTGAGCTGACGCTGCTGTGGCTGCTGCTGCTGCTGCTGCTGGTGCTGCTGTTCCTGGCCCCCACTGCCCGCTTCCTCCTTCTTGGCGCGCCTGCCCTCCCTGCCCTTCTCGTGTTTCTTGTCCCGTTTGCCCTTGCTGCCGGTGGTCGCGACTTCCGCACCCCCTCGGCCAGCCACCCTCGGACTCCTCCTCTGGCCCACAACTGCCACCCCATCGCCTTTGCCCTTGCCACCTTTCTTGCCCTGGGCAGGGGGTGGTGCTGGCGGTGCTGTTTGTGCTGCTGGCGTGGGCCCGCCGTTAAGGTGCGTGTACATGTTGGCTGTGTGCGGGTGCTGCGCGTAGAAGACGGCGAACGGGTCGTGGGAGATGGGGGCAAAAGGGGAGTAGGTGGCGGTGGCCATGGGGAAGCAGCTGGGGGTCTTGGGCTTCCCGTCTGGGGCTGCTGGGTCAGTGCTGGCCCGCTGCATGGATACCGGCGGGTGGCTGCCGCCGATGGGGTACTTGGCTGTGAAGGTGGGGGGCATGGAGGGGTAGCGGTAGAAGGGAGACGCGGTAGTAGAACCATCAGGACCTACACCAGGGCCGTTGCTGCATCGAGAAATCATGATATATAGAGGGAGGGAGAGGCCTTACACGTGGATTGGATGGGTTCTGGGTGTTTCTGTGTGTGGTTACCCACCCACCCTGGGTATGACTGTGCGAATGGAAAGCATGGCCCACTGGGGGCGCGGTACATGCCATGATACACGGGCTGCGAAGTGCTGACGCACACAAAGCACCATAGATAGATACACCAGAAGCAAGCAATACAGGACCCAGGAAGACAGCCCCCTTCCTGTTGCTGTGTGTGCAGTGGCGTGTCTGCTCTCCTCACCCTTGTGTCTGTCCTGCGTTGGCGGCGGCCGACCCTGACCCATCAGAGCCCTTCGACTGACCCTTAGGCAACTCAACACTGATGGGCAAGAGCAAAACAGGCAGAGAGGAAGGGTGAAGCGGCCGTGCCCACTTCGGCTGTACGACCATGTGTGTGAGCGGCTACCTCAGCGCTGTCATCTTGTTGGACTTTCCTCCCTGCAAATCAACAACTGACTTCTGACCAGCCGGGGGCACGGCCGGCTGCACAAGCTTCACGTTCCTGCACAGCACACCGGCATCACACACAAGACACCCCACCCGATGCCATGCCTGGCACACTGAGTGGGTGCATCGTCCATCCGTGGATCTCACCCCTCATGGAGCCCCCCGGCTGGCGGCTTCCCGCTGGCCACTAAGGACACCTTCCCCGGCGACCTCGCTCCCCCCGCTCCCCTAGCCACCAGCCGGCTCGGCGACGGGCCCCGAGATATAATCGAGGGCTGAGCTGACATCGGGTGGAGCGGATACGTGGTCACAGGGGAGAGGGTGGTCGCGTACGCACCCCTCTGCTGCTGCTGTTGTTGCTGCTGCTGCTGCTGTCTGTCGGCATCGACTTGCTGCGTGAATGCCCTCAGAGCGGCGAATGGCTCGGGGTTGGCGTGGTGGGCAGCGTTGGGTGAGGTGGCCGAGCCGCCTGTAGCAGAAGGGCTGGGATCCTGCTGATCGTCCTTTGGGCCAGGCACCACATGCATGATGGGGTGCTGGGCTGCGGCAGTCGACGTCAGGGGCAGAGTGGTGGGGGTCACCTTGGCTGCGTCCATTGCGGGAGGGAGGGGGAGAGGGCGATAAGGTGGGTGAGTTCGGTATCAGAACAGAGCACAAAATCAGTCAGCACAGTGCCGCTGTTCGTTCCTTAAGCTGCGATGTCGTTCAGGCAGGTCTTCTTAAGATAGAGCTTCGATTGGTGTTGCGTTGCATGCACCAATCAGGGCCTTATAGCAGCGAGAGAGTCCTCGATAGATACGCATGCAAATCAAATCAGCCGGCAGCTGAGCTGGCGAATCACTCGAGCGCGACTCAGGCTCGGCTGAAAGGCAAAAAAGCAGACAGGAAGAGATGAAAAGTGCGTATTGAAGACTGAAGAGCAGCGTGACGATGCCTTTGCCCACCTGGTGTCCACTCACTCAGGCGAGGCGCATCGGCAATTGAAAGGGCGAAAGCTCAGGCGAGCGATTTGGACCCCTTCTGTTCCAGAGCACTGTGAAGCGGCCCTGGGACTCTGTCGGGCCGCCATCCGTCCAACATTTTTCGCGCAAATCGCGAGCTATAAAAACTGAAACCCTGTGGGTTTTGAACCCTGCGCATTTGCTCTCGGTTTTCATAGAGCGCCGGCAGCATGGTAGCATGGACAACGTCCTTCACAAAACTCGGGTTCATTGCATGAATGTATGAATATATGCACCCGTACAGGTATCACCTTAGAACAGGGGAAGAGGCGGGAAGCTCATCGGTGCACCCGTTGGCTCTCCCATGGTCTTCCCCAGCCTGTTCCACGATGACACATAGCGGCCATGCATCATAATGGAAGTCACCTGACTGCACTGCACTGCAAGATAAGAAAATAGCCCA
>CDMY01000506.1:14951-35389 GCA_001179505.1 Vitrella brassicaformis | reverse complement strand
CACCCCACCCACCCCACCATCCACCATCCACCATCCACCCCACCACCCCACCATCCACTGCGCGCGCATCCATCAGGCTGTGTCTTGCACGGCCCTCGTCTGGTCCTTTGCATCCTTGATCGCGCGGAGGGTGTCACCGTGGAGGACGTTGAGCAGGCTGAGGTTGACCGCCTCCAACCGCTGCATTGTGACGGGGGTGGGCTCATACACCAGCTGCGAAGTCGTGCTTGTCTTGCTGAACAGACCGAATACGGCGCTCTTCTTGTCGGTGATGGTGAGGATGCGCACGCTGAGCGGCAGCGTGAAGTTGGCGTGTCCGAATTTGACGTCGACAATGAGTCGGCCGGGGAAGTGGGGGTCAGCTGCCGCCAAAACGCTGAACATGTACAACCCATCTGCACACAAGAACCCTTCCGATATACTTGTGCCTGCACAAGATATCCTGCATGCATCTGTGGAGTACCTTCTGGCCTCGCCTGATGGAACAGCATGCTGTAGAAGCTCACGAAGACGCCCAGCACGTCCTTTTGGATGATGGAAAGGGCGGTTTGACAGGCGATGGCAAACTCTGCCTCTCCGATGGGCACCTTGGACTTAGCCACGTAGGCCTGCACAGCAGCCGTGCCGTCCTGCACCACTCCGGAAAGGGCCTCCGGACTCACGCCGTGAACCTTGACGATGCTCGCCATCATGCTGATGGACGCGTATGCGTCGTCCGCAGGAAGGATGACGTTCGAGATGCTGGTGGTCGTTTCGCTCTTGATCAGAGCGCTGTGGCCGCCACGCTCGATGTTGTGGGACATCGCGTTCGTCGTCGCTGTCTGTATCGCCTCTTTCAGCCAGCCAGCCATTTCTCCAACAACGCAAAATGCAAGCAGGATGTTGTTGTTTGCAGCCGGCAGGATGGCCGATCTTGGGCGTTTGCGCCGGACACCATCATAATCCAATGGAAAATTTCGCCGGCAATGCCGAGAAAAGGGTTGGCGGGAGCGGTTTCGCGGAAAAGGTGCTTAGCTAGCTCGCAGGCGGCATGTGGGTTCCAAGCGAGGATGAGGTCCAAGCCGTCGCGAGTGCGCTGGTGAATCACACGAGGCAGCATTGGAACAGCCGGAGCCTCTTCAACATCGATAAAAAGGCCATCAGAGCTGACCCTGATGCTCCCCTGCTTGCCGCAAGGCCTCGAGGCTCAGTTCGAGCGCCTAAACCGGTGCCAGCTGCGCTGGATGTGCCGCTCAACCCCCTCGCCGAGTTGTTCGGCCTCGAGTGCGCGGCGATATTCGAGTATGCCGGATTCAGTAAACTGCAGAAAGAAGACGGCGGGAGAGGAAGAGCAGCACAAATGGAAATCGGTCAGCACGTGCACACACGCACACACAGCAAAGACACACACACACACGCACGCAAGCACGCAACCTTGACTCCCCGACTGCATCTCCTTGATATGCGTGCAGGCAGAGAAGGCTATGTCATTTATCACGCCGCGCCGCCCGCTGACGCGTCCCAGCCCGCGACCACACAGCATGAGCAGCCACCGGCAACCGCAGCGAAGAAAACGGGGAGAGCACTAAACGATCTGAGCTGCGCAGCACATGTCGTGCGACGGGGAGGGGTACGGTTGCCGCTGCCTTACGAATACACGCCTGGCAGCGGGAGCCTCATGAGGCTGGAAATGTGCCTGCATTGCGATACTTACTACTGGAGCGACGACAGAAAAAGGCACCCCTGTCGAAAGGCTGAAGAAGAGGTGAAGAGCAGTCAGAGTGTCGCTCCCTCTTTGTGCATCTGCATCATTATCTCTCTGCACCTTTCAGAGCCGAGAAGCACCTGTCGCTCAGGCAGCAGCATCTGCAGCAGCTGCTGCTTCTCTACCTCAGCCATGCAGGTGTGCCGAGAATATCAACAAAGAGTGCAGCATATTTGCGGCGCTTGTTCTTGGTCAGGAAACGATTCAAGGCAAACGCCCCACTGGCACAGCAGCATGGGCCCGTCTCCGTATGTGGGGAGCCATGGCGTCGGCTGCTTCAGTCCTTTCCCATTCGTCGACGGCCTCCCTATGAGCTGAGCCATCTTGAGGTCATGGTTCTTGAAGAAAGCGAGATTGAGACCATTCAGCTCGTCAGCCGACCTGCAGACCCACCGTGCAATCCCTGCGCGTCTGGTGAGTCGTGTGAGCATTACGGTGTTATCGTCACGCTCGTCGACAGGGGCATCAAGATACGCTACGGCAACGAGGGATGGCTCATTCACAAGGGGAAAGGCTACGGCTATATGAAAGGCGACACAATCGTCACGAGTAAGGTGGGGCTGGCTCAGGAGCGATGGAATTTTTCCCCTCAGAAGCATCAGGCCATAAGAGGCGTCACAGTGGGAGACCTGAAAAAAGTGGGCGGCCTGGTTTACGATTTCGACACCGACAACTGCCGCCACGCCGGCAAGCGGATGATTGCAAAAGCTATCAGTACGTGTTATTCTTAGAAGAAGCTTTCACTTTCATCTCGGTGCCTTGTGCGATGGCTGTCAGGGTCATGTGATGCGGCGATGAATGAGTCTGGATGAATGCGACACTGGTATCGCCCGCTGTGTTGATTCTTTGTTTACCTGATGAGCGATGGGGAAATGTGTAACGTCTATGATAGTGTATGGAGTCCCAGCTGAGGGCAGTCGATTGTCTGGTGTCCATGCGTTGGGACCAAGTCGATTACACATTCACATCTAAACTATTGACAGGAACTACAAGACATTCGCTACCTACCCACATCGCTCACCCACCCTCCCACACGCGCACTGCAATCATCGAAGGTGGGAGGGCCCTCAACAAAACGTGCCCTTTCCTGCCCATCCCGCTTTTCGCTCGCCACGCCCTGCTCCACATCATGTGTCCGTTGCAATTCTGCAGCAGCACGCCAGGTCGAGCCCACTGTGTGTCCGCTGCCGTCGCGGATAAACTCTACATCACCGCCTCGTCCTCCCACCATCCATAGCTCCTCGCCGACACTGGGACGACGGAAAAGTTGCTTGCCTTTAGCCACGTGCCCTATTTGCTGTGCTTCCTGGGTTGTGTTGCGCAGTGCCTTGCCGTCTTTTGCTCCCTCGCTCGTTGGCGGCAGCGTGGGGTTGGCGATGGCCAACGCCTTGAAGCATCGAGTTGAAGTCGTTTGTTGGTCTCCCCGTTTTCTTCGCTGTGGTTGCCGGTGGCTGCTCATGCCGTATAGTCGCGGGCTGGGACGCGTCAGCGGGCGGCGCGGCGTGATAAATGACATAGCCTTCTCTGCCTGCACACATTTCAAGGAAAGGAGTTGGTGCAGTGGGGCAGGTCAGTGCATGTCGCGTGCTTGCGTGTATGTGTCTGCATGCGCATGTGCTGACCGATTTCCTCTTGTGTTGCTCTTCCTCTCCCGTCGTCTGCTTTCTTCTTGCAGCCCTGCTCCACGAATCGCACCGCGCACTCGAGGCCGAACAACTCGGCGGGGGGGTTGAGCGGCACCTCCAGCGCAGCTGGCACCGGCTCGTGCGCTGGACCTGAGGCTGGATGCTCAGGATCTCCCACATCAGGCCTTGGAACGGCAAGCAGGGGAGCTTCCGGATCAGCTCTGATGGCCTTTTTATCGATGTTGAAGAGACTCCGGCTGTTCCAATGCTGCCTCGTGTGATTCACCAGCGCACTCGCGACGGCTTGGACCTCATCCTCGCTTGGCGCCCATATGACGCCTGCGAGCTAGCTAAGCACCTTTTGCGCGAAACCGCTCCCGCCAACCCTTTTCTCGGAATTGCCGGCGAAATTTTTCATTGAATTATGATGGTGTCCGGCGCAAACGCCCAAGATCGGCCATCCTGCCGGCTGCAAACAACAACATCCTGCCAGCGACCACTACAGATTCTGAAGTATGCCCCGGAAGGAGATCAACCAGTACATCCCACCTTCCCAGACCGGCAGAGGAGGTGGCTTCGCAACCTTCGCGGTCAACCCGACTCGCCACGAGGGTCACCCTTATCTGCCCAGCACGATCACTGATGCGCAGCTCGAAGCTGGCATCACAGCGGTCGGCCAGGCGGCCACGCCCGAGATGCGCGACATCGCCGTCGACCTTTGTCGGCTCATCGTTCCCCTCGTGAGGCTGGACATCATGAATGTCGGTGCCGTTGTTGTGCAGCATCAGCAGCAACAGCAGACAGGTTCGTGGGGAACGGGGGAAGCGTCGGGGCATCCATTGGTGCGTTGTCTGTGTTGTAGGCTGTCTGAAGACAGGGGTCATCCGGGCGCTCAACATGGGCGGGGGCCAGTGGCATGTCTGCCTCGACCTGACGTACGTCCCATACACGCTGCGCCCCTGCGAAGGGTTCAAGCACATCGTGGAGTACAAGACGCGCGCATTCGGCCATGTCAGCGTGTACGACCACTACGAGTATCCCCAAGAAGTGCTGATGACGCAGTATCCCCAGTCGATTTTGGCGGCTATTGCCGCTGAGCACGTCCGCGTGGCCGGCGTCCTCAACTTGGCGGAGAGACCCAACGTGCAGCCCATCGCGGCCGCGACACAGCTAGCTAGACGCTAAGCACGGTGGGAAGACAGAAGCAGCGCAGCACGGTGGGTACACGATCACGACGCACAGACATTTATGCATGCTTCGCTTCCTGTGCTGTGTTGTCTTCTCAGGAGAAGGATGGAGCGGCAGTGCACGTGCGCGAACGCGTGTGCATGAGCTCTCGTGTGTGTTTGTGTGCTTCTGGCCCATGCATGTCTTCCTGTGTGTGCGTGTCAGTGCTCCGGCTGCGTCGCAGACAGCGGCTGTGAGAGCCAATATACTTCATGTTCGTGCTGAGGAGGACAGAAAAATGAGACTTGTTCGGTGGAATGAATGCATGTGCCCTACTCATTGAACCGTGCCATTGAACACATCCCATGAACTAATTGCTCTGGTCATCGCTCGCATCTGCTCAGCATATCCCTGCCCATGTCCACCCTCACCAGATGGCCGCCGGCACGCCACCCATCCACACACGACACAAACGCATCTGAACAATCATTCCATGACACACACGACACACACCAATCTTGGTCTGTGACTCTCCCCACTTTGACTGACTCTTGCGTGTCTAGGTAGGTATGTACCCCTGAAGCAGGAAGCGCAGTCGAGGAGCAGCGCATACACGCTGAGTGCGGCGTTGTTGTTAATGGTCTCCTTCAGGTTTAGCGGCGACGGGGCGGCCGCTGACGATGGGGCGGGAGAGGACGCTCGCCGTCTCCTGTCTTCCTTCTCACCACTCGCCGGTGTCTCATCCCCTGAACAAGGAAGGAACAAGGAGACATGAAAGACAGCCGCACAAGGTTCTGTTCTGTCTGATCTTACTCAGCAGTGTCTGTATGGTCTTGTCGGCCGCTGTGAGTGCCAGCTGGAACACTCCAGTCGCCCCTTTGGTATCCCGCGCAAGAGCAGAGAACGCAAACATGGGAGACGACGTGGGCAGTACCGACGAGGAGACATGAGGGGAGGAGGTGGATGTGTATGTGGACAGGTTGACATTGAGGTCGAGCAGGTACTGCATCAGCTGGTCCACCACCCGCGACTGCACATCCAGCTGCATCGTCACTACCGGTGTCCTCACCCTGCCGCCCCGCAACGTGGCGACGGCATGCATGGCGTTGTCCTTCAGCCCACTGAGGGGATACCACTCATCGAACACCGCCAGATCGGCGTCTGACGGCCAAGAGGGAACGAGAAGGCGCCGCATGGCCACGGCCACAAACATGGCCACAGAGGGGGGTGTGGCTATGGCGGGAAGAGTGAGGGACGACACCTCCTGAGTGCCGCTGACGGCACTGGTGCTGGTGGGGGCATCCGATGCTGCTGCTGTGGCGGCGGTCTGCTCCTTTGTTCGGGGATTCTTGTTGTGTGCGCGTTTGTCGATTTGCTGGGGGGTGAGGAACACATCGAGCATCATGGTGACGAGGGAAGCGCCCCAGTTGATGGAGCCGCCGGAGGACGACAGCCTTCGCACAGCCAGAAAGAGTGTCACGGCGGCCTGACCAGACACACCTCAAGATACGCAGGCTCCCATCCATCCATCTGTATGTGTGTGCGTCATGTCTCATACCTCCAATCGTATTTTCTCTGCGTGTTTGGCGGCGTCGATCCTCATCTGCCGCCGTCTGCTGATGGGGAGGGCGTCGATGGCGGTGAGGCCACCAGGGGCCTGGCCAGCACTCCCCTGCTGCGTGAGGTACTCAGCCACACGTGCCTGGAAGAGCCGCAGATGCAGCCAGTGGTAAGCTACCAGGCCAGTGAGATCCTCAAGCAGCCTGCAGGGAGAGAAACAGAAAGGACGTGTACACATAAAAGCGAAGGTGGTTGCTCGCCCCCATTGTCCACCTGCTGTCTCTCAGTGCGTCTTGGGTGGACGTGTCTGGCCACCAAGCGATAAGCTCCCGAATCTTGCCAAGCGACGAGACAGCCAGCTGCGCCCACCCCTCCCACGAAGTCGGGCCGGCACTCTCATCGTCCAATGGGCGCAGCAGAGGCAGCACCACCCCATCCAGCACATCCCGCCCCCTCCCAGCCTCCCCCTCACACACCAGCCGCCTCACCAAGGCAATCGCAGCGTCGCGTGCCTGCGCCCTTCTGTTGCTGAGGTGTGCGGGCGATGTGAAGGACTGCAGATTGTCAAGGATGGCTTGCTCGCACTGTGTGATGGAAGTGATTGGTGCGACTGAGAGGAGGGATCGGAGGGCGGGGAAGTGGGTGTGGGCAAAGGACAGCAGGGAGGGCAATGGCAGGGAAAGAGGGGCGGCAGCTGGGGACAGGGACGCCACGTACCTGTGTGGATGGATGGATGGAGGAGAAGAAGACACACATATCGATTGGTCAGCCATGCACTGCACTGCGTGTGTGTGGACAGGTGTCTCGCATAGCATACCGCTGCAGCCTTTGTGTCCTCCTCGATCGGCTGTCTGTCGCTTTATTGTCTGTCTGTGCATCGGACTCCCCCATCATGGGCAACGCGTCCGGTGTGGCAGCAAAGGCGCACATCAGGAGTTCATCCCGCCACTCAGTATGCAGGTGAGCCACCAACGCCGGATGACCAGCGGCCTCCAACAACTGCAGAGGACACGAACACGTCACGCCACGCCCATGCTGTCTGTGTCCTCTCTCTGCTTTCTTTCTCCCGACCTCCCACACGGCAGCCACAACAGGTGGGTCGTTATCGGTGCCGCCAAACGCTGCTGGCCCCTCGATGAGTGTGTCATCCAGCAGGTCACTGTGCCGCAGCAACTGACACAGCTCGCCGAGGATAGGGGACAGACGACCGCATTTCAGGCCCTGACCAGGACACACACTCATGCGTACATGCTGGCTCGGCTCGTATACATGTCGTTTGGTGCAGCCCCTACAGGGTCTCCAACAGACGCGAGTGCCGTGGCGCTGCCTTGCATGAGTCTGGCCAGCACTTGGAGAGACGCCACACGACGCTCAAAGTCATACACACAGTCCAGCTGTCACACCAGAGACACACACACACGCTATCATGTCGCTTGCATCCATGTCCGTGTGCTCGTACCCCCAATGCCCCCTTGGCGATTTGCCAATATGACAAAGGGTCCACATACGCACCGGCCTGACAAACAGAACATACAGGAAGGTCACTCGGTGCAGGCATCGCCTCACCCACCCCTCACTCAGCCACCCACCAGCAGCAGGATGGTGTGGTAGACCTGCAGCACCTCCGCAGATGTCTTTCGGGAGGGGGAGAACAGCTTCACGCACAAGGAGAACAAACCGTCCTGCGGGCAGAGTGGGACGCCACACAGAACGACACACGTGAACAAGAAGACGGGAAATATGGACGAACATGCGACTGACGCACGACAAGGCATCTGAATGGTGTAGAGTACCATGTATTCCGTGACCGATTCCTCGATGTAGGGCAGGCACACACACAGCAGCTGCGCAGACCGCATAGCCGTCGCTACATGGAACGACCGTACACTATTGACGCCCCTTTTCCACCCCCCGAACTCCCCCGCTCACTGACCTTCCCTGAAGTCCAGCACCTCCTTGAACAGCGCCTTGGCGATCCGGCGAAAGTGCGTCTTGACCCAGCAGCGCGACCCCAGCCTGGGACGGCGGGGCGTGGTGGCCGGGGGTTCCCAGCCCTCCCCCAAAAGCTCTTGGATGGGGGAGTGAGAGGGCAGCGGGGAAGGTGTGGTGGTGGGGGTGGGAGGGCTGTCAGTGCTGCCAGGAAGGCGGAGACGTGCACCGAGAGGGAAGGGGAGGGACACACGGTCCTGAGGAGGAAGGAGCACGGAAATGGTGCATGGGTGGTGTGATGGGTTTGTGCGTCAGGTGTACGTTACGTACGTCATATGTCCATGGGGGGTGGAAGCCCAGCTGACGCATCTCCCTGGGGGCACCCATCCATACATACATACATGAATGACATTCCTTCCCTCGATTGATTACGTGCTGTGCACGACACGCTGTCTTTGTGACTGACGAGAGCGCCATGGATACCTACCTACCTGAGGTCTGCCTTTTTCTCCACCTCATAGAGCTCTCCGCACTTCTCCAACATATGGTACATACACAACTGATAGGGATGGTCGTCAAAGACAGACAGCAATCAATGCCTTGTGAGGTGACCCTGGTATGCCATCCATCCATCCATCCATCCGTGAGTGCCTTCCTTTGTACCTGTATGGTGTCATTTTCGTCGAATAGGCCCGACATGGCGTAGGGGAAGATGCGCGGCTCGTGGTCCACCCTGTCGGGCAGCTTGTGCAGCCAGTAGATGAGCGTCTCGTAGAAGTGACGCCGCACCACCGATGAGCGGTCGTCAACCAACTTGGCAAAGTAATTCATCTGCACACACAATCCAATCACACACACAGATGGTGGTCTGGTCTGTCGGGCGCCGCTGAGCTGCCATCTGACCGTTGTGTATGCCTCGTAGAATGCCTTGACGGGCACCACGTTCTCGTCCTGGTGGCCGATGAGCACCTCAAATATCTCATTGTTGTACTTCCACGCACCTTAAGGGGACCGCCAAGAACGCATCATCGATCGTCATAACGCAAGAGCATGCATGTCTCAGTCGCAGTCTCCTTACCGCAGAAGAGCACGGCCGTCAAGGTGTCGAGAGCGGCCATGCGCACTCTGCCGTGCTGGTGGACGAGGCACGATGTCAGCGACCGCCCCATGGGCTCGGCGAAGTGCAGCAGAATGGGGTGGTACTGGTAGCAAAACACACGCATCAACTCACATGCCTGGTGACAAACAAAGAAAACATGGGAAGTGGAGTTCTCTCTGTCTCTCTGTGTGTGTGTGCTGGCTGTAATGGCTGGTTGCGGACTTTGAGTTTGACGCCGTCGAAAGGGTCCATTGCGCCCGACCGAAGGAGGCCGGTGATCTCATCCAAATATTGCAACACCTAACAGACAGACATGTGTCAGTCATACTGGGAGGAATGCCGGCATGTTCCCATGCGCACACCTCGTCTTGTGTGGATCGTGCGATGACGACTTGCATGAAGTTGAACAGCTCCAATCTCACCTCCTCGCTCTCTTCAATGGGGCGGACCTGCACACACACACACACACAGAGACAGACAGACAGACACACATGGATTCACGCATACACACGAATGACATCTGACCTGTTGTGGCTTTTGCTCTTTGACGGGGCGGAGCACCTCAGGCAAGTGGGCCATCCTGCACACACACACACACACACACACACATGACAGGGACGTGTATCGGTGGATGCACACCTGGTACTCACCCGTCAATATCCTCCGACCCGAGACGAGCAATCAACACTGCATCACAGCCCATATCAAAAATATTCCGTGGACAAGTAGCATGAAATCGGCTCAGCCCGTCTCACCAGGGTATATGTGTGCCAGGGATGGTTCGATATCCTCACACCCCTCAAGGACGCTGCATCCACTCACACAAACAGAACAGGCAACGAGTGTCCATCGGGGGATAGTGCGGCACCATCATCTGACTCACGCGGTGAATGTTTGAATGGCGAGCTCGCGGATCTTCTCGGACTTGTCAGAGAAGCCACGCAGCAGAGCACGGCGCACTACGTCAGCCAAACCCTCATACACACCTGCATGCCATGCGCCCATCAAATCAATTGGGGTGGAATCGATGTGCAGACAGGCAGACAGACAGACACACAGGCATTTGCCCGAGGTCACTTGTCTGTATCTGCTGTCTTTCCAGCAAGAGGGCCCTGTGTATGCGCCCTATCGCTTCCAGCCGTGCGGGCATCCCGGGCTCCTCCAGAAGGACATTCAGATCACGACGCAGGTGGAAGAGGAAACGCTGACACACCAACACACAGACACATACGCACGCTCATTTTCCAATGGGAGCTGCGTGCATGCATACCTCGTTGTCGTGCAGCGGATACACATCTCCCCCGAGCGGCCTCTCCACCACATCAGACGGGTCGGGGTGACAACAGATGCCGTCACTGGCAGCCTGAGGAGGCAGGGCCAGCTCCCCCGGCTCATTCGCTGGCCGCTGGATGGGCTTCAGTGTGGTCGACAGCTCTTTGAGGAAGCCGAGGGAGCTGTCCAGCCGCTTCTTGCTGCCCTTCGCCGGCGCCTTGCCGAAGTTGAACGCGGTATCCTTCTTTGTCGGGGCTCTGTGCTGGTGTGCGGAGATCTGTTTGAGTGTGGTGTCATTGGCTGCTTTCATCTGTTGCCAGATGTCCTCAACAGATGCAGAGGAAGCCATCTCTGAGTTCAGGGGGCGTGGGGGCCTGAGACGCGTCTCGCAAGCTTCGAGTTTTTCCCCTCCCTTCGGCGCAATGGCTGACTTTGAGGACATGTATGATGACCATGTTCGAGTGGCAGCTCCACCCCCGGGCGCCCCAAGCGCCTCACCGAGCCCGTCAGTGGTCACTCTTGGCACGGCAGATCGCAGCCCATTCACGCAGGGGGAGCAATCTGAGCCACCAACAGTGCGCACACTTGAGATTCCCACCCTGCCGGAGACGATCAATGCTCCACCAAAGGCAAGAGGGGGGCGCCTGGCCATTAAGAATCCTGTCAAGACTAAGAGTAAAGTGCCGGCACGACGGAAGAAGGACGGCCTGCGGCCCATGAGCCTTGTGCAGTTCTATAAGGGACCAATAAGGCCTATCGAGGGCGAGGGGGGGCTCGAGAGGACCAAAAGAGGACGTCTTGAGTGGTCGAAGCGTGCTCTCGACGAAGAGTATTCAGTAAGGGATACTCTCCACAAAAAGGTAAGCAATCTCCCATGCATGTATCAGATGAGCATCATGCTGATTCTTTGTTCTGATCTGCATCTGCAGGCATTGTGCCGGACTGCCCAGACGACGCCGTCGCCTTTGGCCGCCACGAGGCCCACCACTCCACCTGCTGCCGTAACCAGCAGGTGAGACCGACGAGAAAGTCAAACATTACAATGCGATCCATCCATCTCTGCCCGCACCACGCAGCCGTCCCCTGTCCACTACAAGAGGTCGGCCGACAACAGCCTCGCCCCAGCGAGCAGGCACTCCAATATTTCGAGCCGACAAGCTGACTCGCGTGGCCCCCGAGCTGTCCAAGGCTGATGTGTACATGTACAGTGGCCGTGTGCCGCCCGGCGTGGAGCACGTGCGGCGGCTGACGGGCAAAGAGGGGCCTTTGCCGCCAGGCCTCCCAAAGCCCAGACTGGTGGAGCGGCTCGGGCCCAGCAAAGAAGACATGGAGGTAGGTATGGCAGACAAGATTGAGAGTATCTATTGATTGGTGTGGTGTTTGGCGTTGGTCAGGGTGCTATGGAGCGCTGCGAACATGAGGCAGAGGTAATAGAAGATGAGTGTAGACTCATGGAGAAACGAAGACGACAGCTCAAGTACTGAAAAAACATTCTGTGCTTCATGGTGCGGCTCGCGTCTCATGTGGATGTGTGTGTGCGGCCAGGAGTCGTGAGGATGCCCTGATGCAGCAGTTCCTGACTCTCCTCCACCGACCGTCCGTCTCACTGCCGTCCTCGCCCAGGAAGCCGCGCCACGATCTCAGCCACGCCGCAACGGCGAGTAGGCAGCCTGTGACCTGCAAGACACAGACACTTTCTCCTCTTTCTTGCAGGGGCCATGTCGGAGGGCAGAGGTCCTTCATACATCGATTCAGATGTCAAGGCACACCTGATGGCGCTGGGTGGAATCCTGGACAGACACGTGCAGGTGTGTGTGTGCAGGTATCAAGTCGAGCAGACGTGTTGGTGTCCTGAATGACTGGATGTCTCATGCATCTGCCAACAGTGCATGGGCTCACAGGAATACGCAGAAGTCTCCCACCAATTCGACGACCTTCTCGCACTGAAGTCGCCTGTCATCCCGGCCAGTGCCTTGATCCACATTGTCCATGCCATCCAGCCCTCCGGCATCCTCACAGCTCTCGATCGCACGCTGCTAATGCGGCACCTGCAGACATGCTTGCAGAGGCGGCGGGCCGATGGGCTTGATTGCTGGCTGAGAGCATTGAAGGCCATGCCGACGGATGAGAAAAGGAGACAGGTGAGGGAACACCGTACTCCTCTATTCAATGGAGATTGATGTGTCTCTTGTTTCGTGTGTCTGTGAAGCAAGTTGAGGCCTCCATCCGCAGAGGGCACTTGGAGATGAAGGTGATAATCCACACATGCGGTATTCTCACTGTGCGTGTGTGTTGCCGTGTCATTGTCACTCAGCGGTACACTGTGCCCGAGCTGCACTCTCTGGCTGACGCCTCACAGCTAGCTCTCACCCTATACGATGCCAGATGCGCCGTAGGAAACAATTTATAGGGCAATCATTTGCTCATCCTGATCGATCGTTGGTGCGTCAGCTCCTTGATGGCCAGTGTGGGTGGACGCCTGTTGTCCACCTTCTCGATCCGAGCATGGTCCGCTCATGGGGAATCAACAAGCCGCCAGACCATATACAGGTATCCGTGTTGGGACCTAGAGGGACACGGATCATTCGTATGGACTCCTCTGTCCTTCAGCCGTCGGACCTTCGTAATGTGCGTGAGCAGCGTGCTGCACTTCACCGTGATTTCATCCACGTCGAGAGAAAAGAGGTATGCTATGGGAGAATCAATCGAGATTCGATGAACTTCTTCCCACGACGGGTCGGCAGCTTGCGGCTAAGGACGCTGAGGTGTCTGAGCTGCGCGAGGCAGTCCGGGAGGTCGGCAAGGAGGAACGAAATGTCGGTGCGTTAGCCAGTAGTTACACCTCGTGAGACAAAACGGCACATACGTGCCAACGCGTGTGTTTCTGCTATCAGGCACTTCTTATGTTACCAGTGTGGAGCTGCTTGAGGCCGAGAGGAAGAGACTCCAAGAACTAAGGCAGCTGCAGGAAGAGATGAGCAGAAGCGTAAGAAGCGCTATCACATATAGGAGAAAGAAGACGCTCTGCTTTCTGTGCAGGCCGATGCGCGTGTAGGCTACAGCCAGACGAGAGCTGAGGCGGCTGCAAGAGTTGAAACGTGAGCATCTTTGCAAACAGTTCAGTCCTGGTTGGTCGGTAATTGACTCAGACCTTCTTGTGTGTGCAGTCTGCAGCGTGAACTCGATGAGGGCCGCAAAAGAAGCGCCGAGCTGATGAAGAGGAGCAACCAAGTCAGTGAGACAGTATCCGATAGAGGGTTGCTTTCCTGCATAGCTATGGATAATGGATCGATCATGCAGGCCGCGAGTCGCTTGCAGCGGCACTGGCGGAGGACGGCCCATCACAGACAGAAGCGCAATGCCGCAAAGCAGCTGGTACTCATACTCAGACTCCAGGCACGCAAACATCAAGACACCACACACCCCACACCCATGCACTTTCTCGCTTCGTTTGTTCAACCGACCGCTGCAGTTTTTGTTTAGGCGCAGGCGACGAGAGAAGAGGTGAGACATGACATAGCCTGAGTGCCACGGACCTATCTCCCTCTTCCATCCGTATTTGCATGCAGCTGTCGGCTCATCCAGGGAGCCTATCTGCGCCGCAGGGACATGCGCAGCATCAAGACACAGCAGGCCGACCGCCGCACTCACAAGCATCAAGAGAAGGAAGCCATCAAGCTGCAGCGACACGCCAGAGGCATGCTGGCCAGGAGACAACAACAAAAGCAGAAGGCCGCCGTCAGGACCATCGAGCGGCGCTACCAGTCACACCAGCAGCAGCGTGCAAGGCCAATCAGGAGCATCCCGACGGCAGCAGCAGCGGGGCTGTCCGAGAGTGTGTTTCGGGCCCCCTCCAGTGATGAGCTGGCTGCCTTTGAGGCGGAGGTGATAGCGCGGGTCAGGACTGGATGGCCGAGTGAGGCCCAGCTGAAGGAACTGCAAACCAAGGTGGACACCGAGAAGATCAATATGAAACTGGTAAGGCTCAATAGGAAGAGATATCGATCGCTGGATGCCGGACTAGACACCCCTCTGAATGTGTCTATTTGCAGTATCCCCTCTATCGCTGGATCATCCTCAGCCATCGCCTGGCACGCTACTTCCAGATGGGCCTCCAAGCAGCGATTGAGACACGTCTTAACAAACTGCCCGCCCCACCGCCCATCACGGCAGTCCCCCTGCCCGCTTTCCGCACCATTATGCAGTCGCTCAAAAAGAGAGACCTGCCCCACGCAGACCATACGGACACCAAAGTGAGACAGACATGGACACCGCTCTTCCCTGGGGGCAAGGCAGCAAAGGGCGGCAGGGGAGATGATGAGAGCGGCCTTCTTTTGGATGGTGGTCCCAGTTCAGACCTGGAGTTTGTCGTACTGTTTGCGACGAGGTTCTGCTGGCGGGTAGACAGGGGCGGTGCGGGGGAGGGTGTAGATGTTGTGCGCCTACGTGAGTTGATGGACAAGGTGAGGCAATGTCTCAGCGACGATGGGCTCGTTTTGGCATAGAGAATCGATTCATATGCACCGGAGGGGCCCCCAGTGCTGCGTGGAGGCATGGAGGGGGAGATACATTCTGGAAAGACCCGCAATCGATGGAATGAGAAGGGATCACAGTCCATACACACGGTCTCGGTGGCCATGCAGTCGCATCCATGCATCATACGGACACACACACATTGTCGAGAGCGAGCCGGCATTCGGGTCAGAAGTCGATGAAGTTGATGTGCGTGGTGAGACATATGACCCGCTCGTTCCTCTGTAGCAGCGGCTTGGGGCAGCCCTGCAGCCAGCACCCGCCCAAAAGGCAGTAGACGACGCCCAGCACGGTGATCAGGCCACCAGCAGCGATGCCGAAGAGTGTCGAAAGATCGACCGACAGCAGGCCGCACAAAATGATGAAGAGGCCCCGGCCGACAGCTGCAAGACACCACATCGACACACACGCACTGTATGCAGGCAAGACAGAGACCATCCCATCGATGCACCAGCTGCTTACATGAGTAGAGGAAGGGGAAATAGCCCATCCTTTCTACACACTTGAGGTCCGCCGCAAGTAGGAGGCCGCCGAAGAAGAGGAGGGCCACGGCCACCACCCAGTTGACGAAGAAGAGCACGGGGCCCCACACGTACCAGACAATGACGAGGAGGCCGTTGCCGATGATGAGCAGGGCGGTGAGTATGCTGATGGCGTGCAGTAAGTAGCACAGGCACGCTTCCAGGGAAGGGGAGCGGCCAGGGCCAACCATTGGCGATACCGACGCCGTTGAGCCTTTCATTGCGGACAACTGATTGGGGACTCAGAGCCGGCTGATTGTAAGCACGGAGTGACCTGCGCGGACACACAGCAAAGACAATGGACAGTGGCATGTCGGCACTAACGTCAGCACACGTGCTCTACGACTCACCGATTGCGACTCAAGGAGGAAGCGAATCTCTTGAGACGCCCCCAGTCTCAAGACGGCAGCACGGTCAATTTGCCAGCTAGAGTGTCGACCGGACGCATTGAACTCATTGCACAGTTTCCTGCGAAGTCACCAGCGGCCAGGCTCCCTTCTGCCTTGATGCCTGCTGCACACGACCACCACCACCATCTCGGCCCGCCTGTCCGCGGCCAAGCAGACAGGCGGGAAGAGAGGGTGTCGATGAGTGAGAACAGCGGGCATCAATGTTTGTAGCAGAAGTGAGACGGCACGCAGAGATAGATGCATGTCCACACAAGACAGACATCGCACATGACAAAGCCGACTCCCCACCCAGAGACACTTAGAGTGACGTATGTATCGCAAGCACTATTCCCCTTATCATCTAGCTCTCGCTATACAGGTGAACGAAGCACATTCTCGCGGGCACAAAACCGTCGCACGAATGTCGTCCCATGCCCTCGCACACACAAATACCGAACAGTCGATCGATCCATGACCCGGCACCTCGTCTAGTCTTGCTGAGTCATGCTGCCCCTTCTGCCGTCATCATGCCGTTGCTCCCCCTGCCTCTGTGTCCGCCCCTCGGCGGCCCGCCCCTCCCCCGTCCACCTCCCCCTCTCAGCGGCAGCTGGTTGGGGCCGTAGTGAGGGCCGCCACGACCGCCACGGGGAGGGCCACCTGCACGTGTCATGCCCATCCACTCAGACAGGGTGTCGATCAATGGTTGTATGGCTCCTCTCTGTGTGGTGTCTATCTCCTTACCCCTCCCATGTCCGTGTTCTGGGTTGGCCCCCCCTCTGTCCGCGTCAGCACTTGCGTCGCTGCCGCCTGGCTCGGGGAGACCTCGCCCCCTGCCGCCCCGACCGCCGCGAGGGCCACGGGGACCGCCCCGGGGGCCCGCACGCACCTCAAGCTGATCAACAAGGACGGAAGCAGTGGGATTGGATTGCTAGCTGTGGCTGTTGGTGCCTACGTCTTCGAATCTGTGCTGGATTTCCTCGCTCTCTTTGTTCATGTTCTCATACACCTGCAGGGTCGACACATGTCCCGCGTGTTGATGTATGTATGTCTGTATCTGACCATGAAGTATTCCTTGTGGCTGTCGAGTAGCATTATGGCGTCGTCGATGGCGGCCTTCTTGCCCTGAAGCACCACGCACTGCTGGGCATCGTCATACCTGCACACACTCATACAAGCGACCGCTCAGCGAATGATCTCTCTGTGCCTTCCCCTCTGTCGCATTTCGTGACGTACGTGGCCTGTTTGACGCCCGTTTTCCGCTTGAGGTCGTTGGTAGAGACCCCCTGTTGGTTGAGCATCCAGTGCCAGATGTTGCGCTCGACGGGGTACGAGTGCGAGAGGTACTCGAGCTCCTGTCGGGCCGCCTGCACACTGTCGTTGGACTCACCGAAGATGCGCACGATGCGGTGCGTGCTGCCCTCAGCACCAGCCGGCAACACACGAATCTCGACCTGACAGCCATGCAGTACAGTTACACAGTCATGAGTGTGTTGTTGTCCGCTGCTTTCCTTCCTTACCCCGAATTGCTTTGAGATGCGAGCGAGGTTCTCTCCCGACTTGCCGATCATGACGCCCACGACGCTCTGGTCGGCCTCGAACTCACAGGTCAGGCTCGACTCGTACTTGACGCGACGCTCCTCGAGGAGTTTCAGCCGCCGCTCGCGTCGCTCCTGGAACACCTGTATCTCCTTCTGGTGCTTGATGTGCACCTTGAGCATGAGCTCCGCCCGCTTGATTGCCTCGGTGGTGCCCAGCAGCAGGAGCTTGTCGCCGTCCCTCACTTGGATCTGCAGCAGGGCCGCCTGCTCCCTCACCTGCAGGAAGCAGGCGCGGCCATCGGCTGACACGGCCCAGTTGTGTAGCTCTGTTGGCAGGGGCTGGAGGTGCCTGCTGAGCTTGGTGAGGTCGATGGGCGACTCCTCGTAGACGGGCCGCAGGTGCTCCTTCTCGAAGATCATCTGCTGGCAGTGCTCCCCACTGTGGGGCGGGAAGTTGATGAAGTGGAAGCCCTCCTCGACATGCGAGATGATACCCGTCATCCAGTGACGGGGAGCGTCCGATGTGGCCGCGAAATACACCTCCACCCTCTCGCCACTCTGGGGCGCCCTGACACACAGACAGTCAGAGAAACACAAACACAAACACAATCCGCTGCCTGCGTGAGTGATGCAGTCAGTGTATGATCGTACCACGCGGGGTCTGGCATGCTGACGGGTGCCCTCCTGATCCACTTGAGAGGCACGCTCCTCTCCCCGCCGTCCTCAAACCTCACGGGCACCGGGTCATCGTCCTTGGCGAACACCGGGATGTCCATCACCTCACCCGGGTACCAGCAGGGGCGGTCGTCGAACCTCGCCTCCACGTTCGGACACGGCGACAGGGCATCGGGCTCGGCCGCAGGGACGCTTGAGTGGCCGCCATTCGCGGCGACAACATCAGGGCTTTCGCTTGACGGATGCATGAGGGGAGATCGGTCAGCAAACAGATGACGGTGAAGCTGCAGATTTTGAAGCCTCGTCAATTTTCTGCCGCAGCTCCGAATGCGAGCTTATAATTGGCGAGCTTTGCTGTGAGGGGGAATGGCGGAATGGCTGGCACTTGCATGTATGTATGAACCTGGACAGATCTCTGCAAAACAGGCACGTGGATGAAGCAGATCTGATGCTGTGTGCTGTTCAGGTGCTCGTCACTGCTCACAGCTGTTGCGGAGGCCCCAGTGGATGCAGAGATGCCAAGATGTCCATTTTCCGATGCTCCAGAGGCTCAAGCCGTGCCTTCCGCTGTACAATGTAGTCTTGAATGCCGTCGACGAGAAGGTCAGATGAATGCACGCATACAGGGGCCAGGAGGACGCAACGCACCTAGCTTGTCTGGCTGTGAGCAGGACTTCAAGACTCATGGCTTTGTGGTCAACGAGAAGGCGGAGGCCGCCCTGGGCGAGTATGTCTGTGCCACACCTGTTTGTCTTTGATTTTCACCATCAACCTTGCTTTGCTTCATGCTCCTGGGTTTAGGTTCTTCCTTTGCTGCGCACTCACACTGAGGCCGAAAGGTGGGTGTGCAGGGCAAGAATGCGATGATGCCTAGGCGTCATATGCTTTGCTTGTGCTGAGGATGTAGAAATCGAGGCTGCCGGCGATGACAACGAGCAGCTGCTGCGTGTGTCGCGTAGAGTGGCCGAGGAAGATGTGGAGCCCTGGATAGCTGACGTGCAGGTAGCCAAAACCCACCAACCAACAACCACTTGCTGTACTGCTGTCATTGATTGGATATGGTGTGTCTCATCCACGCGCACAGAGGTTCGTGTCTGAGGATGCCCGAGGGGCGTCGAGGCTGGCCACAGTGATTGAAGAGCTGGAGAGGCGCAAGGTGACGAAACAGGACAGTACAGCAATGCAGATGACACCCTACCCGTGCCGCATCCATTTGTGTATCGATCATCAATCAGGCCCACGGCAACCCGCTTGACACGGCCAACCGGCACTACTGGCACGAGAGCTTTTCAGCTGTCGCCCCAGAGAGCTTCCAGATCCTGGTCGAGTGCAGCCAGCAAAGACACGACACACAGTCGAGTGGCGTTGATGGCTCCGACGAGGCGAGATTGCTTGAGCGGTGCACTGAGGACGTGCGGCGGTGTGAGGAGGCAGCCATGCAGACATATGGTGCGTGGCTGGAGGCGAGTGGGGCGCCCCTCAAGAGGGACTTGCGTGACGCTCTGAGGCAGTATGGGCTGCTTGTGACGAAGGAAGAGATGGTGCCTGACGATGATGACGTGCCGACGAAGGGCAGTTAATATGTGTACAGAGGGGCATTCGGTGGACTAGGCTGTGGACAGTGAGTGACGATTGCAGCACAGTTCAAGTGCGTGGAGTCTCGACACGAGTCTCGTTACACAATACCAACCATCCAATGGTTCGACTCATCCGCTCAGCCCGTCAGCGTCCCGGATTTTCAGATCAACGGTGTGCCTGCTCGTATGTATGTTGCCGTCGTTCGCAGCGCATTGCATATCCACCTGTTTGCTGCCTCTGCCCTCCGCGTGCTGCGTGTTGCGTGTCTGTGTTGCATGTCGGTGGTGTCATGTTGGGACAGGCCGCCTAGGGTGCTCCATGAAACCGCTGCTGCGGAAGCCACCACCCGCTCATTTTTCCGCCGTGACTTCCAATTGGCAGATCTTTCGCGGCTCGTCAATCAGCAAGGAGCGTTCTTGACATTGAGCGGCGGTCATCACATCATGCCGGCATCAACCACCAACCTCGACCAGTCCGCCTCCTCCGTGCTGCCCCTCGTCGCCGCCCTCTCTGCCGGCGTGGTCTGCCTCGTCGGCCTCGAGGAGTTCATTCGGGTGCGGCGCAAGCATGCAGCCAAGGATGGCAAGCAGGGCGGCCGGCAGGGCGCACGCCAGATATCGGCAGAGGAGAGGCGAAAGCTGCGTGACCCCCCTCGTGAGCATGGCCGCACAAGTCATGCAGACTGATCACTGTCTGTCATTGCATGGTGCTGTGCTTTTCGTAGGCGTGCCGACGTCGATGGAGACTATGTGGAAGAACTTGATGGCAGGCAAAGAGCCGCACATGTAAGAAGCGCCCCCCCCCCCCC
>CDMY01000506.1:4632-14651 GCA_001179505.1 Vitrella brassicaformis | reverse complement strand
GCCCCCCCCCCCCCTCCACACACAGCCTTGCACAGAAAGCTTATTGCCCACAAGCACATGCACGTGGCTCTCTCTCACTCCCTGTGTGGGGTGTGATTGTGTGTGCAGGCATGAGGAATGGCGCGACAAGCTCGGGTGCGACATTTTCTACCTGCAGCTGCCCCTCGGCCAGAGGATATACATCTGTACCGACATCTCCTGCTGGGACACCCTCATCGGACCGTGAGATGCACTGATTGCATGTCATCTGTGCATTCGTCCCTTCCTGGAGTGGATGCCTATCTCGCTTCTTGCAGCGACGGCCTCGACAAGAGCGACAAGTATCACGCGTTCGATCTCTTCAAGGAGAATGCCCTCACCTCCACGTTGAGCATCATCACGCGCAAGGTAACCTGAGCTAGTCCACCGACACAGACAGGCAGACAAGACATGCCAATTCTTCCTTCCTGATCTTGTGCAGACGGCTGGCGAGAATTGGCATGCGATTAGGAAGGCCCTCAGCCCGGCATTCTCGTATGTAGCAAGGGCAGTGGGACAGACAGACAGACAGACAGACAGAGAGGCAGACGGAGAGATGACTCCATGGTCGTCGTTTCGTGTGTGTCCTGTTTGGCTCAGCACCAAGACCCTCGTGAGCAAGACGCCCATCTACCACCGTGTGATCGGCGATTTCTGCAAGGCCATCGATGGCGCGGCCGAGCAGGGCGAGTCCATCAACATGCCCGAGTGGGCCACCCGCTTCACTCTCGACATGATCGGGGAAGTCGCATTCAAGTATGTGCCCACGAGAGCTCATCCGCTCGTTCATTCATTCATTCATTCGTGTCCGGTGTGTGGCCTGTGTGTCTGTGTGTCAGCTATCCGTTGCACGCATTCGACGAGAAGCGCAATGGCGAGGCGTTGGCCGTGCTGGACGCAATCGAAGTCATCTTTTACGAAACCAGATGCACCGTCCTGGTCCCACTCAGGTACACACGCATCCACCCCACATCGCATGGTCAGAGAATCGCCTTCCTTCCTATGTGCTGGCGTACGCCGTGTATGTGCAGGCCTTACATGTTCTGGCTGAGTCATGTGCGCAAGTACTACAAGGCCCTGCGGCTGTTCCGCCACGTGTGCAACAAGATCTACAGGAACTATCTCGACACACCGCCCGACAAACGAGACGTACGTGAGAAGCATGGCCGCTGTGCAGTGGGTGTGTGGGCGTGCGCATGTGTGTGTCTGTCTGTGTGTTTGGGTGGGGTGGTTGGTCTGCAGACCACGTCGGTCATCGCATACATCCACAAGGCTCCCTACCCGTCGTCAGTGACTCAGCCACACACACAGATAGCAATACATACAAACAACCTCATGCGATGCGTTCGTCGTCTGGTGTCTGAATGTGTGTGTGTGTGTGTGTGTGTGTCTGTGTAGTGAGTTCGAGAAGATCTGCGACATCTACAACCTGCTGTGGGCCGGGTGGGTAGATAGATAGATAGACATACACGTACAATAGGCACACGCGTGTGCTCCAGCTGGCGAGGCGAGCGCTGCTGTTCATGATGTATTCATTCATTCCATGTGTCCATTGATGGATGCAGGCACGACACGACGGGCTACACCATCTCTTGGGGCATTTACCACCTCTCCACCAACCCACAAGTCCTCAAGAAAATGCAACAGGTCACTCAGCCTGATGGATGGATGGATGATAGAGCGATCTTCAAGTGTGAAATCGTGTTATGTTTGTCTGGTGTTCAGGAGCTGGATGGTGCCAGCTTCGCGGGTCAGCTGCCCACCTACGAGGAGCTGAGTCAGCTGCCCTACTTCAACGCGTGCATCAAAGAGATCCTCAGACTGTAAGCCAGATGCCGAAACCGACCACACCCACACGCACACACACACCCGTCCGTGTGTGCATTGTGACGTCTGTCTGTCTGTCTGTCTGTCAGCACACCCGTTGCGTCGAATGGGAGCTTCCGCAAGACTGAGGGCGGCATCAAGGTCACCTCCCGCGGCGTGGACTATTGGATTCCTGGCGGATGCGAAATTGGCACGCCCATTCTGGCCGGAATGAGAGACGACAGAATGTGAGGCGCGACACAGACAGAGGCATACACGCGAACACACTACACTCCTGGGTCTCATGTGTCCCTGTCCGTGTCGGGGCGTGTGTGTGTGTGTGGTCAGATGGGGCGACGGCAAGGTGTTTCGCCCAGAGCGTTGGCTGGAGGCGACCGAGGAGGAGCTGAAGCTCTACAACAAGACGTTCCTGCCGTTCAGCATCCCGCCAAGATCATGGTCAGTCAGTCAGTCAGTCACCAGCCCAAGACAGACCATCCACATCTGAATGGAACAAACACTGCCCTGTGTGGGTGTGTTTCTTTCTGTGGCGTCCACCCACCAGCATCGGCTCCAATCTGGCCATGATCGAGGTCAGCCAGTCATTCTGACACATCAGACAGCACATGTATACGGTTGTCACTCACTCAACTGTGTGTGTGTGTGTGTGTGGATTGTCTGTTCGTCTGTCTGGTCAGGTTCGCTTGACGATGGCGGCCCTGTTCAGCCGCTTTGTCTTTGAGGTGACGAAGCCGCCCGAGCCGTATTTCTCGATCACGTAACCTTAAGGGAGGGAGGGAGGGAGGGAGAGAGGCACACAAACGAGCCACGCCAATGCCCACGATGGGTGTGGTGTCTCCTCCCTGCCTCCGTCCATTGCATTCAGGTACAAGCCACGCGGCTTGGAGGTCAGGCCCATCAGACGGACATGAGAGAGATGATATGTCCCCTGCTCAGCCTTCTCCCCAACACATTGCCGTGTTGGACGTACATGGATGTGCACACGTGCACGTGGATCTTTTGTAGGTGCCTGCCACTTTTTTCATTCATCGACATGCATTGTATTGGTGTTGACGCGACGTGACACTGTTCTGCTTGTCCACGTTTATCAGTAGGTAGGTGGGCCACCTGCATGCTTTTTTCCACGTACACCGGACCTGATGCCTGACCTGAGACGAGACAGCTGGTACTGGCCCAGGGATGACGCATAGGCTTTTTTTTCAGATGAGTGCAGACACGCCGGCTTTCAGCAGCTGCATGCACGAAGGCGAATAGATCAATGGACAAGGAAACGAAAACTAAACCATCAGCGCCAAGAGAGAACCGGCCGACTCTGCGAGCTTAGGAAAGGTCAATCTTCCCAAATCATCTTTTTCAAGATCTGCGCATTTGAGAGGCACCAGAGTGGCCACTACACCAGTGCAGACAAAGATCTGACGTCTGCGTGCGTCAGGGCCGGTGCAAAGGCGGCGCAGGACAGGACATCGTGCACTGTTGCTGCGATGAGAGTCTTTCCTGCTGTCGTTGGTTTGGCCCTGCTAGGCCATGGCATCAGCGGCTTCCAGCTGCCCGAGGCGGCCTGGGCCAGCCGCATGAGCCGCATCCATACGCTGCCGGAAGGGAAGACGACACAACATGCACAGAGTGAGTGAGCAAGCATGCAATGCATGACAGGGAAGGAAACAAACAGCGCACAGTTAGTGCTGCAGCGACCCGTCATGGTGCATCTGTGTGCGTGCGCGTGTCTGCGTGCCTGTGTGGGCTGCAGGTGTGGCTGAGCGCCCGACGGTGTATTCGATGAGGACCCACAAGCCCATCGGTGTATTCGATGGCCATCACGTCTATCCGGCCGCTGCTGATGCTGACGGCCACATCGGTGGGTTCGACGTGTCTGTACACGGCGACCGCCACCGCATCCAAGCGGCAGATTGGCATCACATCAAGTTCTTCCCCGGTGCAGCGTTCGAGTAAGATAGACAGACCAGACCAACAGCCACTCATTACGTACTTACATGTGGCTCATACGCCCTTGGTTTCTTTCTTTTGTCAGTGTGTGGGACGCACAAGGCTTCAATCGGCTGCCGTCTGGGGTGCGCTACAAAACAATCCACGAGGGACACGGTGGCAAGCCAACGGACGATGACCAGGTCCTATACAACCATTACGAGTGGGAAACCGGCTTCGATGAGGGCCATCAATCCTACCGCTGGAGTTACATTCGCCACGACCTACGCGACTTCAAAGACTGGATCAAGGATGCCTTCGCGGACATGCGCAGAGGGGAGAGACGTCAATACGTTGTGCCGCCGAGTGCGACCATCACACACACACAGATATTTGCCGACATAGAGTTGCTTGATTACTATTCGCTGTCGTCTATACGCGCCTGTGGCTGCGGGGGCGGCTGTGATGACTGCTGATGGACGACAGATGGTCTTGATGCGTGGGTCTTTCCTTACTGACGCGCTGGTGCGTTGGAGACATGTATGTGATGAGGTGTACTTATCCTTTTTGTGGCGCCCTTTTTCGTGCAGCTTTGTTGTGTTTATTTGCAGCACGACAGTTGTTTGTGTGTGTGTAGGTACGTATGTGTTTTATGTACATGTCAGCCATCGTGGGTAGGTCGGTCAGGACTGACCGATCAGTCCATGTATCATAGCGTCGTCTCTGTTTCGTTCCCCGTCGTCTGCAGTGCAGTACCACAGCTATCGTTCATTGAAAGACTGGCAAATTGAACTAGGACGGCCCCTTTGGGCTCAAGGCTCTGTAATACGTCACGCGCTCACGTCGGTTTCGTGAGCCATTGATGTGTCGGTGAGTTGTCCACGCACACTTGCGATACCAATCAGCTGACACATAAATCTGTCTGTCTCTACTGATCAGCAACGAGTCTATCTACACACTAATCACAAACGCCAGTTGTCACCTTCTATCGGTCTCTCTCTCTATCTCGCCGTCTATCCGTCTCTACAGCTCCACCCTGCGTCTTTTGTGTGGCCTCCCTCCCTCCCCCACCGCATCACACCCGCTGTCCTCCAGGATCGACGCCAGGATGGTGGCCATCAAGCCGTCTGCATGATCGACAAGCATGCCCAGAGGGCCGAGGCGACCCACAGTCCGAATGAAGGGGACAACATCACTGCGGTGGGCGTTGAAGACGTCCTCAGTGACCGCCGCCCTGCAGATTTGGGCAAATGAGAAGTCGTGCAGGGGCATGCTAGGCTCTCTCCCGGCTAGCCATGACGTCAGCACACGCAGAGGAGACACACCCGGCGCCTTGACGCGGGCCAGATAGGCAGCCATACAAGCAGACACCTGCGCGAATGACCAGGGAAGTGGCATTTCTGTCTTGTGAGGCCACTTGTCGATACTACAGCTACCTGGTCCGTAATGGCGCTGCCCATGGCCTGAATGTCATCCCAGTGTCCCTCCATGATCATCAGCCGCAGGCAGTACAGCACGAGGCACCTGAACACCACCACATCACACCACACCATCCATCCATCCATTCATCCATGGAGTGTCCTACAGCCACGCACCTCATGGGAAGCTGGCGGATCGTCACTGTGGCCTGGATGTCCTTGGTTTTCGTCTCCCTGTCACTGAATGCATCGTGGTGTTTGAATGGAAATACATGAGTGACGCCCATACGCTCTCCGCTGCCCAGCACCCCGAGGCTGAACATGTGCATAGATGCGTCTGTCTCAGGGTCGACGTGGTCCATTGCAATGTTATTGTCCTCCTCATTGATCGTCTTGTCGTCACCACAGTCGATGGAGTAGCTCGTGCGGAACGAGTAGCAGAATAGGGCCTCATTGTGGCGCTTCGACGGAAGAGTAGACACCTCTATGCGGCGGACCTTCCTCAGGAGCTTGCCATCGCTGGGTTCGTCGTCGTCGGCGTCCTCTGGGTCTTCGGTTATCCGGTGCCTGCCCAACCCCTTGCATGAGTCCGGAGACGACTGCAGTCCCACGGTGAAGCCTTTCGCGGTGGTTGTCGAGCGGCCGGGGTTGGCCACTCGAATCTCACAGTCGAAGGCCATCTTCTCCGTCTCGAATGTCGCAGCTGCCTGTTGCAGACACCCTCATGTGTTCGTCTGGCCACACATCCCACCCCAACCAAGTGTGTGTACCGCTTCGTTGAAGTTGGTGCTGGCCGTGGCCTCAGTGAGGAAGCGCTTGAGGGTATCGAGCTTGACCACACACGTGCCGTCCTCGATCAGACTATTCAGGCGCTGCAGCACGTCGACAACGAAGCCCCTCATACTGCCATCATTGCCCTCCTCGCCAGATGCCGTTGCCGTCCACTGCGCGGCCACCCGGCTGCCACTCTCCACCAAGTAGGGCGCACACGCTTGCGTCAGCTCAGGGCTGCTGCTAAGCAGATCCCTGTTGAATCAATCAATCGAGGGACGACACACGCGGCAAGTGACATGCACATGCATTGCAGGGATCAGTCAAAAAGGTTCGTTCCTTACCGAATGAGGGGTCTCTTGAAGGCCATGTCCAGTATCCTGCGACAGAGGCGCCCTTCTTCCTGCCACCGGTTCCGCAGGATCTGACACATTGCAGAAGACACAACACACGACACCGACTGCTACGTCTGCCTGCCCTCCCTCCCTCCCTCTCTCCTTCCGTGTGTGTCCACTCACCTTCTTGCTGATTCCGTCCAGCAGCTTGGGCTTGTCTTTCGGGTCCAGGAAATCGAGGGCTGCCAAACACTCCAACATAGTCTACGCACACCACACAGATGAATGAATGAATGGCATCCTTCTATCTATTGCTTGAAGCGCGTACCTCTCGCGTGACACTTCTCAGCATGTCATTCCTCGTCTGCAGCACGACGGCAGCGATTGGCCTAGAGATTTCCTTGAGCGTCACTGTCCGCTCAGCCGACTCCTGGAAACCGCCGTCCACCAACTGGAGCACAACACACACACGAAGGCAGTCAGATCTTGCACCCAGCAGCACATGCAGTGCCATGATCGGTTCCTTACGGCTTGGAAGAAGGTGTACTGCTGCGCCACGGCCTCTGATATGGTCAGAGTGTCCTCAGAGCCCTCGAACTTGACCGAGATGGGCTGACTCGCAGACATGACGCCGACAGAGATGCTGCGACACCTGACTCTAACTACGCGCCAGCAGGCCTCCACTGCCCTTCAAAGGCTCAAACAGAAGCGAAATTACCGCCAGGGTGTAGGGCTGGTCGAGTAACGCTTGAGGGGAGAAGGGAGGAGAAAAATGGTGATGCGGGCTCCCACCATGACTGGGCTCGAACAGGAGCATTCGGAGGTCAGCAATCATGGAATTGATCCATCGGCAGCCTCACCGGAAGGCAGGCCACGCTTGTTTTCTCTTCTCATGCAGATCAGCTGTCTGATGTACCGCCTGTCCGCACTGGACCCATCAGCACTCTCATCGCAGGTACGCACCTCCAGAGGCAGGCAGCACTCACGAAGCGACATCGGCAGAACAAGGGCAGACGCACATGCCCCTGCTGCGTGTTTGTCACGCATGCAGGATTGTTCGCTTCACATGATAGCCGCATTGCAGCAGTATGCCAAGCTGAAGGCCACGCTGAAGGCGCTTGTCAAGTCGGCCACCTTCCCTCAGCCGCGCACTGACGCATCGGTCAGCCAACCGTCACACGATACACGGGAGTGATTCGCCAATCGTGTGTCACCAACCGCGTGTCTGTTGTGTGTTCGTTTGCCTTGGTCAGGCCAAGTTGGAGGACCTCCCGGCCGACGCCGTGGCTCGTTTGCAGACATCCACAGACCTGCCGGGCGTGGGCCGCCTCAGGACGACCGCGCGACTGATCAAGAGCCACATCCGAGATGCCCTCCGCAGCCGACTGACCGACGCCATTGACAAGGCGGGTCTGACGGGTGTGGTGCGGCTCGCTCCCCAGCTGGGTGACGGCGGTGTGGTGGAGGCCCTGTGGCTGATGGAGGAGGGCGGCCGCTGGGGCGAGGTGGGAAAAGGGCTGTGACTGGCGGCACAGTATGGGTACTGTCAGCTGCCCATCCCCATCGACGCCGGAGACCTGCAGAAGCACGACACAAAGATGGTGAGCATCTCACACAAGAGGGGGAGAATAGGGTGCATCATCTGCCATGCGTCTGCATCTGTGTGTGTGTCAGGCCTACTTGTCGATGCCCCGTGTGGCAGCCCAGTGGTTGATTGTCGGTCGGCACGTGGTCTTTTGCCGCGCTGATGGCCAGCAGGACGGCACCTTCGAGCTGTTCCACGATCCCGCCAGCAATGAGATCCGCGCCATCCGCGACGAGCACGAGTTCGCCCTCACCCTCAACCCACCCCTCCCCACCGATCACGTGCATCCCTTCCAGCAGCACCCGTTCCAACAGCACATGAAGCACGACGACCCGCCCGTCCGATCGACCATCGCGTATGACGCCGAGGAGGACGGAGAGTGGGTGGCAGGCGGGGGTGAATTCACCTCCGCATCGCTGAGCGCCTTCATCGTGGCCATGATTACCCGCCACTACACGAGCGGTGGCGTCGATATCCACGCCACGGAGATCAACATCGATCGGTACGTCGTGTGGGGGAACGGGACGTAGCGTCATACATGGGAGAAGCAGAGTGTTCTCCGTCCTTGTTTCCATGTATGTGTGCGTGTGTGTATGCAGTGGGGCGAGGGGCGGTTATTTGGACGGCCTGCTGACGCGGTCGCCCCGCACATCTCTGGAGGGATGTACAGCCGTCATGACGGAGGAGGGGCCCGGTGGGATTGCGTGTCAGGTCCACCTGCTGACGGCCTTCGACGACCCGTTCATCGCATCGATCTGCCTCATCATCGGTCCTGACGACCGTCAGACCGGTGAGCGGAGGGAGGGCAAGGGCAAAGCCAACGGCGTCTCGTGCAAGCAGGCCCTTCTGTCCGTGTGCTGCGGCAGTGAATGTCAGTCTGGGGACTACGGAGCAGCCGGTGGGCAACCCAGGCGACCCCTTCCCGGTCAGGTACCGGCGCTCGGCATGGCTGGCCCGGCGGTCATTTGGCCCCTTCGCACTCATCCTTCTCGACGGACAGACGCCATAGATGTGAGTGATGATATCACACGATGGGGGGACCCTGATAGGGATGATACGCCACGCTGGCAGAGGGCTTTCTGTCTTCCGTCTGCATGTGTTTAGGTTGGCTGGCTGGCTGGCTGGCACGTGCTGGGCAAGACCACCAGTACAGTAGATGAGATGAATCAATCAATGGGGCAGTCAGTGGCTGGGCACGTTAGTTAATGTGCTGTCTGTCTGACTGACTGACTGACTGCAGGCAGGCAGGCAGGCAGGCAGGCACCTAGGCACACAGACACACAGACACAGACACACAGACACACAGACAGATGGCTTTATGTTATGTTGTCTATCAATCACTTAATGTCCATCGGACTGCGGACGTTGTTGGTGCATACAGATGGACGTTAGTGCATGTCAAGTGCATACGATGTCCAATTCCGTACGGAGCGTTCGTGCTTTCCTTCCGCAGCAGCGGTTTCAGGGAGCACCCTAGGCGACCAACTCATCACAAGCTCCAACATATTGGAGATCTGTATATAAATGATACCGTCCATTAGGCAGCGCTGGCACTCCACGGAGAGGGCTGCGTCACCAGCTTCTGCCATGCAGCCGCCGAGGAGGCGCTGGCGGACCGATCCCTTTGCTGACGCCTGCCCTCCTCCTCTCCGGCTGCTCCCATCTCTGCTGCTCACCCTCTCCGCAGCCGCCGCCTTCAAGGCCCCCCTGCACCAGCCATCCCGACTTATCCATCACAGATCGAACTTCAAGACGGCGGTCTCCCTCCTCTCTATGGTCCGCGAACTCGCTGTCTGTCCTCGTTCCCTTGAAACGGCAGGCAAGACCGCATCGGCTCGCTGCTGCGTCGTGTCTGGAAGCAGCCCAGCTGCGCTCGCTCTGGACTTCGTGGCATGGCCGACACTCACAGCACATCGATCAGCGCTATGGAGGTCCCTCCCCGACCAATCTCTCATGATCTCTCACAGCTGCACCAGCTTTATGGGGCGTCGGCATTCGGCACAGCCCTCGCCAAGTGGGCGGATGAGATACCACAGCATCCCGCCATCACATGGCTCGACGGCAATGGGGAGCCGGCCGAGGTGTTCACATACAGGGAGCTCTTCAGGAAGGTGCAGCGGCTCGGCGCCTATCTCACCGAGG
>CDMY01000505.1:22339-63082 GCA_001179505.1 Vitrella brassicaformis | reverse complement strand
GGGGGGGGGGGGGGGGTGTGTCTGTCTGCCTGCAGGCCCGCCTCTGTGTCCCCCTCGAGTGTGTGTACGTACCAAACGATGTCACACAGGTAGTCGTCTCTTGGCTGATCACACGAGATGGAGGGCCTCGCCTCAAACATACTCAGTCTCCACTTCCAGAATGAAAAGCCACACGAGATGGGAGGGACCACCGCAAGAAGCAACGGACCGCAAAATTTGGGGTTGGGGTTTCGGGATTTCGGGTTTCGAATTATTAGTGCCCGCCCGAATTGAAATTAAAGTACCTGGCCACGAGGTTTTGGGTACGACCAGACGATAGAGGTAATCGTCTCCCGGCTGTCAGGCGAACAGATGGTTGCCCCGACAACGGCGAGGCAGCAGTGCAACGACAAAGACCCTGTCGGTGGCCGAGGGCTATATTCTTGCCCACCACACCCACACAACGGTTCGCTAAGCTTCCTTTCTCGCGCTGCCAGGTGCCCTCCCTATACGTACGTCCCACCGCCGAACGGTATCTACATACTATTCATGGTGCCACCGGTGCTGTTTATCTGCGGTCTCTCACTCGCCCTCAACATCCAAGTGACGTCCACTGCTGCACACTTCGACCACCAGCCGCCTTCACGGGCCATTGTCAAGGTGCGGCAGCCCTCTGTGGGCCCGAACCGACGCCTGCAGCACCTGCTCAAACACTCGGCCCTGGTTGAGCACCATGAGGGCGGCGGCCACGTCATGCTCCTCGACAAGCAGGAAATCATCCGACAACGGCGGCTGGCCGCCAGCGGTGGGTTCGGAGTGTTGGGGGAGAGGGAGAGGAGAGCCAGCGATGCCAGTGGTGAGCACGTGGATGCCTCCAGGGTGGCTTATCTGGAGGGCGTTGGCCTAGAGGTGCTGTCCTACCCCGGCCGGTGGAAACACGACAACCTGTGCACCGCCATCCGTGCCCATCTGGATGTTGAAGTGTGTGAGAGGGACGTACAACTCAAAGCTGTGCGGCCTCTGTCGCACAATCGCCATCCACGTGGCACCAGGTCCCTCTCTCGCATCGGTCGTGAGGTGGAGCTGGTGGAGCCCCACGGGCCCCCGCAGGCTGAAGCGACGGCCGTCCACCCACACGCCGGTGGTGCGCGCCCTGACGACCCCGGCTATGCGCGTCAGTGGGCACTCAACAATGCGGAGCACCCAATGATGGATGTGGATGGCCCTGAAGCCTGGGACATTCTCAGCCATTACGATGGTCATCCTCACCACATGGGCCAAACAGAGGCCGTCGTGATGGCGGATGACACCAACTTGAGGGGTGACGATGCCACGATGCCGCCCAAAGATGAGGCAGAGCGACAGGCAATAGGGGAGGGAGGGGGAGGGGAGCGGACAGGTGAGAGCGTCATGGCCGCATCGGCCGCTGGCGCATACTCCCACGCACGGGTGGACGAATCAGAGGCTGCCCAGGAGCAGCAGAGGCCGAGTGTTCCGACCCGCCACAGACAAGTGCCCGTGGTTGCCGTCATTGACAGCGGTGTGGACTATCACCACCCTGACCTGCAGGGCTCCCTCTGGGTCAACCAGCCGGAGCTGAACGGGCAGGAGGGAGTCGATGATGACGGTGAGTGAGTGAGTGAGGAGGAAGGCCAGGCCAGAGACAAGAAAGAAAGACTGACGCTTCTATCCCACATACAAGACAGTGAGTTAGTGATGCATCGATGGATGGATGGATGCGGATGTGCGTGTGCGTCTTTGCAGGCAACGGTGAGTTAACGCCCTCCTGTGCATGGCAGGCACCCAGCTGGACAGTTGGCTTATGGTATGTATGTTGTGCTGCATTGGTTGCAGGCTACATCGACGACGTGTACGGCTACGACTTCAGGAATAATGATGGAGACCCATACGACTCAGACGGTCAGTCAGTCCCCACACACATGTCTAGACGCACCTGTGCACCTGTGTGTGTGTGTGTGCAGGCCACGGTACTCATGTGATGGGTATCATCGGGGCCATCCCCAACAATGCCCGGGGGATAGCTGGTGTGGTCGGCAACGAGCGTGTCAAGGTCATGTCGCTCAAGTTCATGGGAGCCGACGAAAACGACCCATCCGCCACTACCGTACGTGAGCTGAGTGGGGAGAGGACAGAGGGGACAGACAGAGGGGCTCTCATTCGCATCCATCGTGTCGATCGCATCCATTTAGCTTCATTCATTTATTCTGTCTGTCTGTCTGCAGGGCTGGACGTCTGACGCGATTCGTGCGTTGGATTACTCGATCGTGATGGGAGCTGACATCACGTGCAACAGCTGGGGAGGCGGCCCCTACGACAGGGGCTTGGAGGAGGCCATTCGCTCATCGGCCTGGGCCAAGCAGCTGTTTGTGGTGGCGGCGGGCAACGAAATGATCGACCTCGACACAACCAAACAGTACCCCGCGGCCTTCGCTGAGGAAATACGAAACATCCTCAACGTGGCCTCAGTGGACAAGAGCGGCGGGCTGCTGTGGGACAGCAACTTCGGCAAGCAGACGGTCCACCTGGGGGCGCCAGGCGAGCAGATCCTCTCGACGATCACATGGGGCAAGTATGCCTATTACAGCGGCACGTCAATGTCAGCGCCCTTCGTGTGTGGCGTGGCTGCGTTGGCCCTGTCGGCCTACCCCCAGCTGAGTGGGGACATCGAGGCCTTCCGCAACGTGCTGCTGTCGACCCTCACACCACTGCCGGCACTACAGAACCGCACGATTTACGGCGGCATGGTCAACGCACGAGCTGCTGTACAGGTAGGTACCTGAATGCGTGGGTGAGTTGACTGACCCAAGCGACTCATTGATACTTTCTGTACGTATGTGTGCGGTTGGTGTGGTGTATGTCAGGAGGCCTTACGGAGTGCCATTCACTACTCCACCCCGCCACCCGCTGCAGTGAGGGAGGCAGGGAGGGAGGCACACACGCACCTGCAGCAGTTAGCCGCCATGATTGTGCCTGTGTGCTGTTCCCACATCAGGACTCGTCAGGCGGTCGTGTGGATGAGCAGTCCCCTGCCCTGGACTGCCTCATGCACGACGGCGAGTCCAACACTTCCACCCGGTCATGGCCGCCTGACTGTGGAGGAGACCAAAGGGGAGACAACTCCACTGCAGTGGCCACGGCATATGGCCACCAGGCTCATGAGGCAGCCGAACCGCCCCCACACAGAAGGCTGGAGGTGAGTGAGCCACAAGACACACTCAAACACACGTCTGTGCATCCCATCCCATCCCATCCATCGATGGCATCGATGGATGGATGCGATGCGGCGTATACCCTACCTGGCTGCCTATGCATTGATTGCATGTATGTGGCTGCCTGCCTTCATATATTCCTTCAGACGCCGTACGACCTCAAGCCCACTGAGCGTGCTGACAACCACCACCACCACCACCATCACCAGCAGCAGCAGCAGCAGCACGAGAATGAGAGCGAGTCATCCTACTTGGTGAGTGGGAGGGTCGTGGCTCTGGTGATGCTCCTGCCCTTCCTCGGCATGGCACTACTCGCTATCACCGTCCTCAGCAGGAAACGAACATCTGATGAAGGTCAGTCAGTCGACAGACATGCACCACTCACTCACTAAATTACTCACTCACAGACACACCCAGTCAGTGCCTGATGGACTGACCCTCTCTGTGTGTGGTGTCTGTCTACCTGGCTGTGCGTGTGTAGGTGGCTACGTGTCATGTGCCCACTCTCCCTTCCCCCGTCCGGTGCAGCCCTCCCCTCTCCGTAGACGGGGAGCCAGCCCAACCGTCTCGCCGGCCTCAATCATCAAGACCCCTTGCGAAAGAGACGACACAAACAGCACAGAGAGCACATGTCATCAGCTGACTCAGTAGACGGACGGACGGTACATCAGGGGCTACAAACATAAATATATACATACATAATGTTTGTATCCGCGTGTGTGTGCGTGTGTGCGTGTTGGTGGTTGTTTTGTTTTCCCGTAGCCGGCCGGTTGTAGAGGCTCGCACTACTAGAGGGAGGGTTGGGTGGATGGTGTGTATAGTGATAGTATGGCGCTGGCGGCTGTAGATAGATACACTTGAATGTGATGTGACTGACCGTGGCAGGGAGGGAGGGAGGGGTAAAGTTAGTAAGCAAGTGGCTCATGAGTGGTCATTTTATGGGGAGTCAAGGCAAACTCCAGCAGGCCTGAGATGACAGACAGGATTGTCTTGTCATGTGCGGACACATTTGGTTTTCGTAAATCTTAGTCGCTGCTACAGTACCCCTCGTGCCACGCACATACAGGCAGGCAGGCAGACAGACAGACCAGCTGGCTGACTCCCAGACCGCATTCACCGACAAGACTCATATATATCAGTCCGCCCACCCCTTTATGTGTTCATGTCTGTCTCCCCCCTCCCGATCCCTCCTCATCCACCATACCATTACTTACGAGTGCTGTGGCTGTGTGATTTCCTTGACGTAGGATGAGGGAAACCACCCATCAGTCCCACCCTGTGTCTGCCCGTACCACCACCCCTCTGCACCGGACTCCTCGCCCTCACCACCAGACGCCTGCAGCCCAGCCATTCACAAACAAATGTCACACACATACCATAGGCACAAACAGGATCCGATCGTGTGTGTCTCTGTCTGTCTTTGCGTGTGCGGCCGGCCGGTCGACCGTATAGATGTATTGGCCGGCCTTGAGTTTGAGCATGTTCGGCCCGTATTCTGCGGGGGGGTCAAAGGCCGCCCTCACCATCACCCACCGCTCCTTCCTCTGCTCGTCCCCCCGCCCCTCACCACCACCCTCACCCTCCCAAGCCCGCCCCTCCTCATCCACAGGCGTGTCCCTCTCGTCCCTCTTGCCCGCCCTGCCTGGCAGCGATATGACCGGCAGCACGTTGCCCCGCGCCGGTCGCTGGGCTGCCTTGGCCTTCCTCGGCTGCTCTTTGGGCGATGGGAGCGGCACCAGGACGTCTGTCGGCTGCTTGGCGAGGCTCTGCTGCAGGGAGGCCAAGGTGTCTGTCTGCTGCTTGAGGAGGGCCAGTGTCTGGGACAGCGTGGGGTCGTCCCGCGGGGAGGGCAGATCGGAGGAACGCAAGTCAACCTTGGGGGAGTGAATGGGAGACACAAACAAACAAGGCGGGGAGGCACAGAAGAATGGATTCTTGGTGACACACACTTGTTTGCTTCCTGACTGACTGTGATGGAGAGATCTTCCCTCTCTTTGGAACCCTCTGTTCACGTCACATGAACAGAGGGAGGGATAGCGACAGATAAAGTGTTCGAACGGCCCTGCCGGTGTCGTCAAGCTACCCATCCCACCCGCCCACCGTCATATGTGAGTGCCACGACCTTGTCAAACAGACTCGCACAGTAATAAAACGTAGACTGAACGAACGAACGGAGCCCCCCCCCCCACGCACACACCATCAGACAGACACCGGAGACACAAGGCCAGCCAACGTGTGTGTGTAGTGCCATCTGCTACCTTGAAGTGTTTGATGGTGGTTTGTATGGAGGCCAGCAGCTGCGCGTGGTGCTTGGCACTCCGCGGATTCTGAGCCAAGTCGGCTTCGGACGTCTGCGCAACACACACACACACTCACACACAGAGGGAGCGAGACATGGTCGGTCAATGCGTGTGTGCGTGAATATGGGGTTTGCCTGCCTTGTTGTATGATTCGTTGAGTTGGTGCAGCTCTTTGGTCTGCAGGTCGATGGAACGACTCAGCTTGGCCACACCACTATCGATCGCAGTTAACAGCAGCTCGTAGCTGCAAACACACGGACATGCAAACAAACCGGCAGGCAATGAAAGAGAGTGGCTGGCCTCGTTCGTTCCGAGGCTTTTGCATGTGTGTGTACCTTTGTTGCTGCTGTTCATCTCTCTGCACCCTCTCGCTGCGCAGCCTGTCGACTTTGGAGCTCAGACGCTTCAACTACACACAGGTTCATCCATCGCATCGCGGGGGAGGGAGACAGATCAGATGTGGCGATAAATACGCCATTGATTGCATCATCGATCGATACCCACCCGCCCACCTCACTCACCTGTGTGTGGTTTTCTTGGCAGTCGTATTCTGCGAGCCTGATGTCCTTGGCCAAACCCGACTCCACAGAGATCGGCAGCGGCTTCACTAAACACACAGACAGACAGACAGACACGCACAGACGATGGATGGACGAGTGGAAGTGGGACAAACGTGTGTGTGTCCTGTCCTCTCTTTGTGATTGACTGAACTGACAGACCCAGATTGTCGTCGACAAATGTTCGCAGCTGCTGGCACGTCGCATCCTCATCCCAACTGAATGATTCGGGAGATACCCACCGTACACAGATAGACATGTCTGTATGCATATCTATCGCCAACCAATGCCCTGTGTCGTCTTACTTACGCCTTAGTGAATGCCTCCTGTGTGAGGGCAGTGATCTGCAGCGGCCCCTTGGCCACACTGCCGCCCACCGACGGCCTCACGAGAAGAGACCCAGCCCTATCAGACACCGTGTGGGGGCTGCCATACGTGGCCAGAAGCTGGGCCGGCAGCGACATGTCTATGTGGACTCATATGTGTGTATCGTGTGGGGGCTATCCGTTGCTCACTCACTGACCTGTTTGGCGACTGCGAAAGGGTATGTCCTGTCGTCATCATACGGCGGGTCCAGGTGCACCGACTTGCTGAGGGAACGGAGCACCAGACCTACCTGCACAAACACACACTCAGGCCTTAACGCGTAAGAATGGCTGGAAGGGTTTGAAACGCCCAGCTGCTGACGTGCGTACGAGGAAAGCGACGTCATTGTGCGAGAGGAAGTCCTTGCGGCCGAAGTTGACACACTGGAAGAGAGCTGACAGACGCCCGCCGCACACACAAGATATATCGATCCAGACAGACGCACATGAGCACCATATCTTGTTCCGCTGACCGTGTCCCTTTTGCTGCCATGTGGTGTCCGACCACAGGATGACGTAGCCAAGCAGCTCAAACATATCAACAAGACCTGCCGCACAACAAACAAATGACACACACACACACACACACACACACAGAGGCATCCACCGTCACCCAGCAACTCCCCAGCCTCAATCACCATCGAAGTCATGGTCGAATGTCTGGAATGTTGTCCTGAACACAGACAAGTCCAGGGGCGACTCGCAATTATCATCCGGCGAGGCGGCAGGGGGCCATATGTCCTCCTCTGGCACAACTGGGGCGGGTGATGCGTCGAGGGATCGCTGCAGCTGGTGCAGCAGGTCGACGGACATGCAACACTCAAACCCTCCAATCCTACATGACACCCACGTGGAGGACAGACAGACTCACAACATAAGCCTTCTTGTGAATCTACCTCCACTGCTGGATGAGGCTCCGAACTTGTTTGTCGCCCCCTGCAATGAAGGCGCACACCACACATCACATGCCAGCCAGCCAGCAGATATCCCCGCGCAGCACAGCGCCCCGTCACTCTTCCGGACGCCCGTACATGTTCTGACGAATGCCGTGTTGGAGTGGCTGCTCAAAGTAGAACCCATCGCAAGGCACACTAATGCATTCAATGCAGGACACACACATACATACATACATACATACATTAACGCAAGAGGTGAGCCCACCTGCACACGGGGCAAAAGACGCGCGCAAGCCAGCGGCCCCCAGACGTAAACGTGCGAATTAACGTGCCGGGCAGATGCAGGCTCGCCACGGTTTTGAGCGGTTGGACGCGTCATTCGACCACATACTGCAGCACATTCGCACCAAAGGCCAAGGTACACAAAACTGTGGACGGATCTGCCGGCCAAGATCCATGGCTGTATGGCCGGTTTGTGTGTTCAGTGAGCGATGCGGCCCTGGCGCACCTGGCTGCCTTTGACGACACGCGTGTGCGCAAGGCGCTTGCCATCATCGACAGGGACAAAATCACCCTCTTCCGCAGCGCATCTGGACGCACATTCGCACTGGTGGGCGGGATGGGAGGGTGGGTGGCTGAGGATGGCATGGGACGAATGGGTCGGATGGCTTGGCTGCATCCATGGCATCCACCATCCATCTATTTGTTGCTGTTCACGTGTGTGTGTGCAGGTGCAGGGCACCGAGAGGGAGGATGTAGTGTACCTGGTCATGCGGCACTTCTGCACATGTACGTATGCACGCATGTCTTCTGTGAGGGCACAGGGCAGTCGCCGCATGGACTCTACGTATTTATGTGTGTGCGTGGGTGTGCTTTCTGTTGCTGTCTGTCAGGCCCCGACCAGGGCGGGCCCGTCCACCGCCACCAAGAGCAACTCGTCGTAAGCTCACAAGACCATTCGCCCATCCACCTCCCTCCCCTCCCGTGTGTGTGTGTCAGTGCAAGCACGAGATAGCGTATGCGTTGTCTGAGGCGTGTGGGCGGCCCGCCCCCCGCAATCTGTCCGATGTGGCCTTCTCCGACCTGCTACTCCACCACTTGCTCACGGAAATCGCACCCAAAGGCAGGATGCCCGACGAGTGACTCATTTGTGGGTGTGGTGTGGTGTTGTGTGGGTCTTCCTGCCTGTGGTGTGTCCGCGTGCGAACTGTGGCCTGTCTGTAAGTAACTGTTGGTCACCTGAATCCACCGAATGCGTGCATATACCTAACTTGGTTCCGTTGAAAAAGGTCCCGAACGACTCACACGAAAAAGCGCACATGCAAATCCACTCACTGCACACGGATAGAGGCGGACCGACACGCGACTATAGAGAGCCGGCCGGCCAGGCAAGCAGCCAGTGAGTCCGACAGACACGACACCGCGACACATCACGACAAATGCACAGCAGAGCGTGTGTCGGACGACGAGAGAGAGAGGGGGGACAAGGGCGAAAGCGGCATAAATCAAAACATGGATGGCTGGATGGCTGGGTGTGGGGTATGGCTGAGTGGATGCGATGCAGGCAGCGGCAAAAATGTGGGGGGATGGGGACGTGTCAGTCAGCAGGGAAAGCAATCGCCTGGCGCCACCACCGGGCAGGCGTCGCTCCGTCACCTGTGCTGTTTGGAGGAGCCGGGCCGTGACTTTTTGCCCAGCAACAAACTGACAGATACGTATCATCACACACACAAGAGACAGACAGACGATATAGAGAAGAGAGTTTAATTCGTGTGTCAAGTTGGTTGGGTGCTTACGCATCGCTGGCGATCATTGATGTGATGTGCTCGAACGCCTCGTCCACACTGTCAGTGTAAAACCTGCAGGCCAGGCCACGCAGGGGGCGGGGCGCAGACAGACAGACAGACAGAAAAGGATGGAATCAACATGCATACATGCATGCAGCCATACGTACGGCTCCCTCCCTCTGTGGGCGAGCGAGTAGGCTTACAGTTGGTCTCTGTCTTTGGATGAGATGGTGCCGTACTCCACCAAGGCATCCACATTCAGCACTGTCTTCCAAAACTTGGATCCAAACAGCACGATCGGAATGCTGCGCTTGATCTTCCCTGTCGGCGCCAACCAAACCAACAGGCAGACAAACGGATGCACACGCGCTGCTGCGGACGGTGTGTGTGTACTGCGGCGCCCGTCCCCTTACCGGTTTGTTTGAGTGTGAGCACCTCCATCAGTTCGTCGAGTGTCCCGAGGCCGCCGGGAGTGCACACCAACGCTGTTCACACACACACAGACCAGACATACGTCACGTGTGCTGCGTCCGTCCGTCTCTCCCCCTCTCCCTCCCTGCCTCCCTCTTGGCCTCTCTGTTTCACCGAGTGTGCAGTAGACCATCCAGAACTTGCGAGTGAAGAAGTAGTGGAACTCGAAACCCAACTCGGGCGTCACATAGGGATTCAGCCCGGGCTCAAACGGCAGACTGATCCCCATACCTGCAACACAGGCATATATACATACACACAAGCCCGCGAATGCCATGCGTGCCCCCTCCCCTCCCCTTATGCTATCTATGCCGACCCATTGATCGCCCCCCCGGCACGTCGTAGGCGCCCTTGTTGGCCGCCTCCATCAAACTGACACATACGTACGTACATACAAGGGGGGGGCAACATGACAGACACAGCCAAGTAAGTGTCCAGTCCACGTGGTGTTTGAGCGTTTGCTTCATTCCCTCCTCTGTGACGTCACGTACCCCGGTCCGCCTCCCGTGCAGATGATGAGTGGGCTGGGTGAGTGCGCCACCTTCTGGCGCTGCTGGGGGGACAGGTCACCCGGACCAATGCTGTCACGCATGTGCTCACGGGCGTGATCTGCACCATACGCACCATACATACATGTATCGTATCTCCGCACACACGGATGGATGCGATGGACATGTATGTATGCGATGGTTGTGTTGTGTGTGATGTGATGGGTGTGCTGAGTACGTCTGAGGTGTGTGGACGGCTCGTCATCGTCGGCCACCGGGTCGTCTAGCTCCTCCACTATCCGCCAGATCGCACGGCGCGACGTGTCGGTCATCGCCCACTCTGCACACACACATTCACACACACACACACACACACAGAGACGGGTTTGCGCTGAGTGCCATAGATGATCGTTGGCCCTACCTGTGAGTTTCTTTGCGAGGAGGTACGTTTTGTCCCAGTAGTCGCACATCCACTCGAGCTTGTGAATGCGGTGGTACCTCGCCTCGGCCTCCTCTACCTTCTTGGCGTCACCGAAGCTCTTGGCGCTCTCGACAGCCTGGCCGATCACATACAGACATACGTATACAGCCACGCAGACACAGGCGTCAGGCTGCGCTGCGCTGTTTGAGCGTGTGTCGTGTGGTGTCGTCGCATGACTCCTGTCTGTGTGCCTGTCTGCTAAGCTGACCTGTTTGGCCTCTGTGAGCTGCTGCTGGTACTCCTTGTGAGGGAAGCAGCGGGCCGAGCCGAAGAACAGAATGGTGCAGTGCACATTGTGACGCTTCAACCTGACGGGCGGCGGGAGAGACAACAGACAGCACAGCCTGACAGATTCAGTCAACCACCACTCGAGCGGCGGATGTCTGTCTGTCTGTTGAATGAATGTGTGCCTGCCACCAGGGCAGTAAGTAGCAGTAGGTACCAACCGTCCTTACGTACCTGTCTTTGGTCTCGAGGTATTCGCACATGATGCGCATGTGCCGTGCGGCGCGGCTGTTGAGCCACTCCTGGTTCTTGTACGCCTTGGTCGGCTTCACCATCGGCGGCACCTCACCGTCATGATGCGCGGCGCTCGTCCCGCCCTTGCTGTCACCAGCGGAGCCATCAGCTGCGTCAGTCAATGCGACAGAAACACAGATCAAGATTGGTCCAGCTGTGAGGATGGGCGTTGTGCTTCCTTACCGCCATCCAGCAGCTTCTCAACCATCGCAAACAATCACCAATCAGAATCAGTCAATCACGGAACACAGCCCAACACCAGATAATTCCTCTCCGCTGCTGGCCAACGCCTCGGTGTGCGCGTTTGTTGAAAGCGGGGAGACGCTACGCTGCGACGCCGATCGCCCGGCGGCTCGCACGCCAGGACTGCAATTGACCCGTATCTAGCGGATGGAGCTTCCGGCGCCGAGGGGGGACGACTCTGCGGCGTGGGGGAGGCCCGGGGTGGCGCATCTCAGGAGCGACTCGGCCAGATCTACGACTTAGTCCAGCAAACGACTCGTATTCAGCGGACGGCCGTGGGTTTCGGTCTGGAGGCCTCGTGAGTGTGTTCCTTGGCTTCCTCTGTGCATGTGGAGCGTGCGTGGGTGATTCCTGTTGCGTGTCGTCGTTTGACTGTGCGTGAAAGACATGGGACTTGGCCGTCTGGCCGCTTAGGACATTCTGTGAAACCGCTCCCCCAGGACCGCGAGGGACTGCTCACACCGTCTTGATCGCATCCTCAGCTCAGCCGGCCCACCCCATCCCATCCCACGTGTGTCTTCAAGACCAATCCATTCCATTATATCGGTCGCACAAATATTATCCATCTCAACGATGCAAAAAGCCGCTCAGACGACGGCTATGCAGCCATGCATGCAGGCATGCAGGCATCCATCTTTCTATGTAGGCTAGAGCCTCTTCTGATACTCGGACAGCTGTGCCCTGATCCACTTCATTTTGTCCATGAGTGCCTCGAACTCGACACGCGACAGCATCACCACCGGCGAATAGTTGTGGTTGAACTCCTCATCACCCCTGCCCTCGCCACGCACCCTCGCGCCACGCCGACGAATCAACTGATGCTCGGCAGCCTGCACAGTGAATGAATGAATGCACCATCCATCCATCCGACAAATGAGAGCAGCAGCCGTCATTGTCGTGGCGAGAAAGGCTCCCTGTGTGTGGCCTCCCTCCCTCACCCACCCCCCCACCGACCTGACCTGTTGCCTCCACTCCTTCTGTTCGTCGGGCGTCATGCGGGCATAGCCGGGCGGCTTCGGTTCGCAGGGCACCGACTGGTTCTTGTACTTGAGGTACAGGGGCACACCCCGGTTGGCTATGCACAGCACCGACTCACGCTTGCGGCCGGTCTCCAGCCGACGATTGAACACAAACAAGTGACGCTTGAACATCCCAAACTGAATAAAATACATCCATCCACAAACAAGCAGCAGCAACAGCAACCAACACACGATTGACGGATGCCATGCCTCTCGTCCGCCGACCGATTGCCTCCATGGCTCACGTTTTTGTCAACGTCGGTTCGTTCCTTGGGCGGCCAGCTCTCGCGCACGCCTCCGTCATCGCTGAATGCGGGCACATGGTCGATGTTGGCCTTGACGGCCGCCTTGAACCGCTGCAAACACGCCCCGAGGTCACAGTTGTGCTGATTGGGGTAACGGGACAAGCTTGATGATGGTTGACCAAGCCGCCGCCTGCTGCTGCTGACAGATGTGCTCGTATGCCGCCGTCCCGCACATGTGGCCGATGATAGACGCGCATCTGACAAAGGGACCAGACGCCGCGAGCAAGTATTGAACGCAGATCTGCCAGTCGTCTGGCAGGCCCACAGGGTGCACAGCTGACGCGAATTCATTCCCCTCTTTCCCCCTTCGCCCCCTTCGGGAGCAGTTTCACGGATCCCGTTTGGCTGGAAGAAGTCATCTCAAGAGAAGGAGGAGCCAGATTGGAATGGTAAGATGGGCATCATCTTTTCCCAGCTGTTCCAGAGGCTATTCGGCGCCAAAGAGGTCCGCATCCTGATCCTCGGGCTCGACAATGCCGGCAAGACCACCATCCTCTGTAAGACCTACACAAACAAACACACGGGACAGACAGACAGACAGATCACTGAGTGCTGGATCGGCGCAGCAATCTTGAGTGTTTTTCTGCGTGTGTGCTCAGATCGGTTGCAGATGGACGAGGTGGTCCAAACAATACCGAGTGAGCAGAACCAAGCCGAGCCGCACACTGCCCGCAGCAAGATGGATGCGATGCCTGCTGTGCTGCGGGGTGTGTGTTAACGCAGCGATAGGGTTCAATGTCGAGACGGTGCAGTACAAGAACATCAAATTCCAAGTGTGGGACCTCGGCGGACAAACATCCATACGGTCGGTGGCCGGGCGGGGCCGACTGCACTGGGCTGCCCCATGCACACACACACACACACACACACACGCGAGAGAGAGAGAGAGAGAGAGGCAGGCACTACTGTGGTCTTGGTTGTGGTCCCCTTGGTCTGGTTGGTTGCTGCAGGCCGTATTGGCGGTGTTACTACCCGAATACGAATGCGATAATCTATGTGGTGGACAGTGCCGACGCCGAGCGGCTCCCCGACTCTCGACAAGAACTACAACTCATGCTTGAGGTATGCGTGCCGTAGCCACTCACCCCACGCAGGGGAGGGAGGGAGGGACCATACAATACATCTCCCCCAGCAGTACGTACCTTGATGACACGACGCAGTCCCGACTGGCCTGTCTGTCCGTGTGCATGTGTGTCGTGTAGGAGGAGGAGCTCAAGGGCGTGACCCTGCTCGTGTTTGCTAACAAACAGGATCTGCCGGGCGCCATGACGGCCGCACAGGTGCTGTGCAGACACTCATACACAAGGCAGGCAGGCAGGCAGGCAGGCAGGCACGACAGTGACAGACGACGTGTGTATGTGTGTATGTGTGTAGGTGTCAGAGGGGCTGGGTTTGACCAACATCCGGAATCGTCAGTGGGCGATATTCCAGACGTCGGCACTCAAGGGCAGGGGCATACAGGAGGGACTCGACTGGTAAGGAAGGAGGGAAGGAAGCTGCCGGACACGCCACGCCACGCACGTGTATCTGGCCTCCCTCCCTCCATTCCCTTCCTTGTGCACTGCAGGTTGGTGAATGTGCTGGCGAACCAATAGTTCGAACGGCACGCACCCAACACAACCAACGTCCGGTCCGGTGCCCCTCTCATTGCTTGCCTTGCTTGGTTGCTGTTGGTGTATATCGATCGTTCGCCGCCCCTCGTCTAGTCTACGGTGCTAATTAGACTGACAGACACTGGCCATTGAAGGAAGAAATGGGGCGGCAGACGAATTGAATTAGAGCGGCTGGCCCGGCCCCTTTGTACTTAATTGTGTAAAGAACATCGGAGAATGCATGATGCACTCGATCACTGACGTGTGCATGTGCGCGTCCCTCTGTCTGTGTATGCTGTCTGTGTATGTGTCATGTGTGTGACGCCTTTCGTGAATTTACCAAGATCGCGTTCATGATTTGAGGAGGTCATCGCAGCAAGAATCCATGGCGGGGGCTCCCGCAGCTGGCTCTTTGACCGAGGAGCAGGATAGGGCGCGTCAGTCGCCGACAGACGAACCGCTGTCAATAGAGGCGTGCGCCGGAAGCGGAAAGACTAAAACGCTAATCTTTCGGCTGGAGTTGATCATCTCTCTCTACGAGATAGCTCCTGAAGCCATCCTGGTCTTCAGCTTCAGGTCAGCCGCCATTCAGATGCGTGTGCATCGATGCGATGCGTGTTCTCTCTCTTGTTCAGTCGCGCAGCCTGCGAAGAGCTCAAGGCGCGATTGAAGGCATCTGGCAACGCCCGAACGAACCCTCTCGCCCGCATAGGAGTGCAGACCTACCATGCGTTTTGTTTGAGTGTCCTAAGGGAGCGGCCTGAGGTGGCCGATGCCTTCTTTCGGCTTGGTGGCGCTACCGGAGAGGTTTCTGAGGATGGCGGACAGGACGGGGGGAGGGGTGGTGGAGAGGCGAGTGCCACCCTAGCCACAGGCGGCACCACACCAGCCGAGGCGCCCCAGCAGCAGCCTGAGGAGGCGGCGTTCCAGGTCGTGGATGAGAACAAGCAGAGATTCAAGGTCGGGGAGATCCTCGAGGATTTGCAGACCAGGAACGTCATCCAGCGGAGCCACTCCACCAACATCCGACCAGCCGCCAAATACCTCCGCGCCATCAACAGAGCCAAGGCACGCAACCTACCACCAGACGACAGCTCCCTCACAGGTGCGTCAGATGCCAGCCACCACAGTGACCACACACGCATCGCCTGCATGACTTTAATGCTCTCCTGTATTCCTGTATTCTATGTGTGTATCGTGCGCTGCGTGCAGCCAATCAGAGGATCGTGTACCGTGAGTACGAGGAGTCCATGAAGGCGGCCAGATGCCTGGACTTCTGTGACATGCTCAAGGCCGTCATGTACTCACTACAGCAGCCGGCGTCCCCTCTGCTGGCCGAGCTGACGAAGCGCCACACATTCATTCTTGTTGACGAATTTCAGGTCAGAGAGACGGGGCCAGCGGGAGAGACACATGGCATACACCCTCTAGTTGAATGAATGAATGGGTGTGTCTGTGTCTGTGTGTGCACTGTGCAGGACACATCCACGGTGCAGCTACAATTGCTGCACCTGCTCGCCCGTGACGGTCGCGTGACGGTCGTTGGGGACCCCTCCCAGCGAATCTATGGCTTCCAGGGTAGGCAGCAGCTGCCCGGACTCAAACAGCATATGTCCACATCCATCTCATTTTGTGCGCTAATAGGTGCTGGAGACGACCAGTTCGGGGCGTTCCGAGACCGGTACCAAGCCGCTCCCAGGGTCAAGCTCACGCAGAACTTCAGGTCAGTAAGATCCAATCCACTGAGGATTGGATCCCTTGATTGGTTCGAAATGCATGCACGCCCCTGTGGCTTTACCTATTTTTGTGCTGTTCATTCAGGAGTAGCAAGAGCATTGTTGAAGTGAGTCAGGCCGTCCTGCGTGGTGGTGGTGCCCCTCTGCTGCTGCCCCGCCCCCGGTCTCCGCGGCGCTCGGTAGAGGGCAGCCCGTGGAGGCCTGCTCGTGTGCCACGCCCGAGCATGAGATGTTCTGGGTGCTCCTACACATACTCATGCTCAAGGGGTTCATTGATGGGGCTGGTAGTGGGCCCCTGCAGCAGCCTTCCTGCCAGTGGAAGGACATAGCGATCATCTGCAGGTACCTACCTACCTGCACATGACACACACAGTGAATGAAGGGGGAAGGGGCATGGGCGGGGAGAACTGACTGACGATCACGGTTTCTGTGGTATGAATGAGGTATTGTATTGTATAGGAAGCAGTCAACGTTGACGGAGTTTCAGAAGTTCCTGGAGGGCCACAACATCCCGTTGGTCGTCCGCGGGGCCGCCTACTACTCCCAGCGAGAGGTGAGGGGGGTGAAATGAATCCGACTTGGCAATCGCCCCGTGGCGTGGCCATCTATCCGTACTTACGTACGTCCGTATGTATGTATGTTGTTGGGTGGTACATGTCATGTGGCTGGCAGGTAGAGGACATTCTGGCGATCTGTCGCTTCGTTCTCAAGCCGATCGACGACGACGATGCCATGCGGGCGGTGACGGCCATGTCTGACCGACAGGGACGAAACATTCCGTGGAGCTACTGAGGCAGATGGCTGCATTCGGTGGGAAAATACACAAATACTAGACTAGACTTCAGAACACAATGCAGCAACAGCAAAAAGACCTCAGGACACTACACGACGCGACACTCTGCATGTGGGTCACTGCGCTGCATGTGGCCAGGTCGCAAGGAGCTGCCTCCCCCCAACGGCCCCCTGCCTTTCATCACCTGCCTCACCATCCTGAGTGCCATGGCCGAGCAGGAGGTGCCCCAGCCCCCACCCCCACCACCACCCGACCACGACACCCAGGACGGCCACCACCACCACCAGCAGCCGCCGGCGCCCCACCGGCCACCCATCAAGAAGCAGCCGCCCAGGGCCCAGAAGCTCCCCAAGAAGAAAGACCGAGAGAGGGTGGCCCGTCGCCGACGGGAGCAGCTACGGCTGGCAGAGCCGTCTGCAGACGCCATCAGCAGGTTCGAGCAGCGCGTGCGGGCAGCGGTCGGCAGGATTCACGTGTATGAGGAGAAGCCAGACGGGCCGAGGCAGCGTGTGCATGAGAACGAGGTGCTTAACCGGGCGATCTGCGCCGCATGCAATGTACTCGACAAGTCATGCCAACTCACCGACAGGTCGGTCGGTCAGGGGAGGGTTTACAGAATGACCAGATATGCGCACCGGGCTGCTTTGTGTGTGTGTCCCCCTCACCCACCACATACACACATGGCACGCGTCAGGCTGAGGGATCTGGAGTTGTCGGAATTTCTGCACCGTGTCGTCAAGAAGCTGCCCCAGTCACGAGACTACGGTGCACTAATAGAGGCACTCCAGCGAGAGGCAAAAGCATACACTGTAGGCGGCGACACGACACGACACGACACGACACGACATGACATGCACAGAAGGAAGGAAGGAGACACACAAACACAAAGAAAGGAAAGCCCCCTCCATCCGTACCATCCGTACCTACCTACCTTGCCCTCTGCCTCCCTTGGTCGCCTTGCCTTGCCTTGCCTTGCCTTGCAGCAGCAGCAGTCTCCTGCTGCTCGTCTCTCTGGCTTCCTGGACGCCATAGCTCTCAGTGGTCAGAGACAATCCATCCATCCATCCCTCCATCCATATGTGTGTGTGTGTGTCCGTGTATGTGTGGGTGTATTTGTGTCCCTCAGACGATGCGACCGAGCTGCTGGCTGAGAAGGCGTCCACCAACAACGAGAGGAATGCGTCACCCTCACCACAGCTCACGGCGCCAAGGGCAAGGAGTGGCCATTCGTCTTCTGCACACGCATGAACGACGGCGAATGGCCTTGTGGTGGACAGAATACAGGTCAGTCAGTCACCAAACACCCCGACTGAACTGCCCTACACAGTAGGCAGGCCTATAGACACCGCAGGAAGGACACCAGAGAGACACCGCCGCACACACCTGCTCTCTTGTGTGTACGTGCATTGATTGCATTGCAGGCAGTGGAGGCAGCGGGCCCGATTCGCAGGAGGAGGAGCGGCGCGTGGCCTATGTGGCTCTTTCCCGGGCCAAGGAGCAGCTGCGCATATCATTCGTCGAGATCAAGCTCGACAACAACAAACCCAACCGCTGCTCCGTTTCCCCCTACCTGGCGGACCTCCCACCCGACCCCTCGCCACTCGTCAATCGCATCACATACTCGCACATCCCCGATGACGACCGGACAGCTGTCAAGCGTGCATTGGAGCAGATGCTGAAGTCCCTCAGTGGTGCTGCGGATGGCACCGGGCCCTCGCGTGACTTCTTGGCCGCCATGGCCAACCCATCCAAACCAGGCGGACGGCCGCAATTCTACAACAAAGCCCCACCCCGCAGCCGCACTCCCCCTCGGCTGCCAGGTGTTGCCGATGCCAATGACCCGGCCGGCGGCGGCGCTGCCGCGATGCCCCCTATCGCCCCTCCTGGCAACCTACCACCGCTGTGGTACTCCCAAACCTCACAGCCACCTGCAATGCCACCCCCGCCTCCGGGTCCGCCTGCGCGTGCGTACGTCCGGCCCCCACCACCCAGACCCAGACCACCTGCTGATGGTATTATCGCTCGCCCCGTGGGGATGCCTCATGGCCCCATGCCGCCGAGGGGGATTCCCTGCCCTCCTGCAGGAGGACACAGCCCAGTCCCCCGACAACCGTTTCGGCCACCCAGCATTCAATTCATGTGGGCACGGGCCCCTCACCCCCAGCCAGCCACCATGCCAGCTGCGGCTGCCGCACCTGCACCGCAGGCAAAGGAGAGCGAGAGGGAGAGGGAAGATGAGGTGCCAATGAATGAAATCGACGGGTGGATCGATGACGACTATGGTGACAATGGGGGAGATGCGGAGGGCGTGGGAGGGGATGGTGATCAGCGTCCTATGGTGAGTGCTGCCGCTGCTGCTGCGCATCCTGCTGGAGGAGCAGCCAGCGAGCGTCGGATGCCCCCCACCTCAAACCCCATCCCACCAGCAGCGGCAGCAGCAGCAGTGTCACAGCAGCCGCGAGGCGATCAAAGGGACGTTGTGGACCTTACTGACTGTGCCGATGAAGTGGCGGCCCAGCAGCAGGGGGGGCGGGGCGGGGATGTGCAGTCGGGTGGGAGGGCATCACATGCCATGGTCATTAGCAGCGATTCTCAGGAAGGAACGGACAGACGCATCCCCCATGGCCACCGCAAGAGAAAGGGTGCGGCTGGTGGTGATGGTGCTCGGGGCAAGGGCAAGAGAATCAAACGGGAGGGACGGGATGCCAAGGGGCGGGCGGAAGTAGCTGGCTGAGTGAGACTGATGTATTTTTGCAACAAACACGGATGAAAACTCATGTTTGTGTTTTTCGTGTCGTTCTTTGTTTGTTGTGGTGATACGATACATGAGGGCCATGTACACGTTGATGTGATGAGGCATGCAACTATATACATACATGTGCACTGCACGTGTCTCCAATACGTACGGATGTCTGTATGTGCGTATGTGCACACGTCTTGAATCTCATGCATACCATACATACACACGACTGATCCAAACGGTCCGTCCCAAATCCAGTAGTAAGTAGTTCAGCAAAGAGCAAAGGTCAAGACGGCAACAGACAGATAGCAAATAGGCAGCTCGCTCCATCCAGACCAGGCAGGCGGGCAAGAACACTCACACACACGGACGTCCACGCACACGTGCCACACCTGTCTGTCAGTCATCAGTCAGCTAAGAGCAAGCAAATACAACAAATACGACCTCACCACAGCAATCTCTCTCTCCCTCTCCTTCTCCCTCTCCCTCTCTCTTAGTCAGCGCAGTGAGTGTGGGGTGTGGATACGACAACCTAGTCATAACAGCAGCAGCCAAACGGCCCAGGACCTCAGCAACACGAAAGGCAGGCCATAGCAAAGGAAGCTCAGGAGCAATAGTGAGGTCCAATTGAAGCAAAGACAAGCAGAGAAGGAACAAACACAGCAATCGTCGACGAGGGACAGGCTGCTAGGCTAGGCAGACAGGCGGCCAGACCCTATCATGGCTGGGGGTGTGTGTGCCAGCGCAGGCACACTACAGGGCCTCCGATGCCGCCCACAGTGGGTGTGAGATGCCGTGGATGGCGGCGAGGGCCTCGGTCGTCGCACGCACTCCACTGTGCATGGCACCGTGGACGCACTGGTTGCCCGCAGCGCTGAACGAATCAACGACACACACACACACACACCGGCATAAGAGCAGGGACAAACAAAATGCATCTGCCGGTCCACCCACCGCCCTCCCCCCAGCCACCTGGTGGCCTCTCCGGCGAAGAAGACAGCTGGCCTGGTGTCAACCCCCTCCTGGCTCTCGGGTTCCGGATGGGCGGTCGCCAGCTCTTCGATGTCGTCCGCGCTGCCTCCGGGCCGATGACAGCTGTACGAGCCAAGTGCGAACGGGTCAGTGTCCCAGTTCGTCACCTCGGCGTCCACCAGCCCATCGCGGAGGTCGTCGACGTGGAGGCCATACATGCCGGCCAGCAGGGTGACCACCCTGTCCACCGTCTCTTCCTTCTGCAGATCATGCTGCCCGAAGAGGTGGGCCACCTGAACGATCAGACGGACACAGATACAATAGAGAGGTGGATGCGTGTGTGGTGTGTGCCCACCCACCCCACCCAGCATCCGTACCAGTGTGTTGGTGGCATTAGCCGGGTCGAAGGCGTGCAGGTTCATGAACTGCACAGATGGGTCGGTGCAGTTGATGAACTGCTCGGCTTCGTCCCAGAAGCACTCGTCAAACCGCAGCACCACCTTGTTGTGTCCGCCCCCACCCAGCCGCTCGCACGCCTGCTGCTTGGCGGCGCTCAGGGGCGGTTCGAAGGCGATGCGGGAGTCCGTGTCGTTGGTGGCCTTGAGCACGCCAACCGGCACGGTGACGATGGCCTTCAGGGCGCTGTACACGTCCCCGTCGGCTGTGGTCACCTCCACGTGGCTGCTGCCGTCCTCGTGGTCAACTACTCGAACCTCGTTGACAATGGCCTTGTGGATGATGTTGTCCTGGAGGGCGGCCGAATCGACGAGGAACTGGGGCAGCCAGCTGTAGCCTTTTGTGCAGAGCCTGTCGCCCTCTGTCAGCTGCAACACACCCCACACAAACAGACGGACAAACGGACGGACAGACACACAAATGAGCGAGCACGGAAGTGTGTCAGGGATTGTGACTGGCTGTGGATCAGGTGCCTGACCTGGTGGTCGATGTTGGCCCGCTTAAAGGGGTCGTATGCTCCCCTGGCAGCCCTCTTTGGCGCCCTCTTCCTCCTGTCCTTGCCCTTGCCGTGGCCCCCCTCCTTCCGCTTCTTCCTCTGGGGTTGCCGCGCGCCCTCCTCGCCCTCGTCCTCCTCTCCCCCATCTGCCCCTCCCCGCCCCTCTCCGCCATCGTCCCTCTTGCGCTTCAGCTCTTGCGCCTCCTCAGGCGACACTTTGAAGAGGTCGAGGGTGGTGTACGCGTTGGGCGCTGGTGCCGGCACCCCTGGCGGGTCGTAGATCGACAGCTGAGGCGTGGCGACGGGCTGGTAACCCTTGCCGGCCTTGTAGCGGCGCATGTAGTCGGTCTCGCCCGCCGCCCGGTCCTTCAGCTGTCGATCAGTCGGCCGCGTGGGTTTCTTGTGGGCGGGCTGCTGCTGGCTGGCGAGCGCCTCGAGAGAGGGCACGAGAGCGAGGTCGGCCAGCTGGCAGTTGTAGCCGAACCCCCGCTGTGCGATCTTGGCTGCCATTCGGCGCAGCAGGCCGACCTCCTTATCGACCTTCTCGGCCTGGTCAGCGGCCTCGGATGCCGCCTGTGCCGCCTGTGTCGCCCCCTTACGACGCTTCTGCTTCTTTTGAGGGGGGTCCTGGCACGCCTGGCGCTCCTCCTCTGCTGCACGGTCGAGGGCGATGGCAAACCAGCTGCCGAAGGAACTGTCGGCGGAGGGCGGGAAGTCGGGGAGGGGCAGGCCACTGATCGTTGGGGGCGCTGCCGCTGGATGGTCCTTCTCCTTCTTCATTGCCAGCATTATGGCAGTGGTCCGCTCGTACAGCTGGTGCCCTCTGAAAGAAAAAAAACAAAAAAGGAAGAAACAGCGGGAGATGAGATCAGATGGAATTGAGTGAGAGTGATGTATGTCTGTGGCAGCCTACCGAACGACGAGGACCTGGTCGACCTTCTGGCCTGTCAGATCGTCGTGGAAGACGGTCCACTGGGTCGGCTCCCACTTCCCTCCTGCAACCATCCATCCATCCATCCATGGCCTCTTCTGTAGGCACGTGTGTGTGTGTGTGTGTGTGTGTGTGTACGGTGCGGCGGGTACCTGGCACAGCGGATGTCTCCACGCCCAGCGCAGCGGCGATATCCCAGGGGTAGTGCGGGTCGCCCGGGGCTATGTGCATCCAATTGGCGGCGACGTCGTACTGCATGGACGGCACACACACACACGCATCATGTCGGTGCAGCACGTGCCAATCTATAGGTGTGTGTGTGCAGGTCTCACGTTGGTCTCTGGCAGGCCCCGTTTCCTCGAGAATCTCTGCGTCTGTATCCTGCCGCCAACCCTGACCCATCCATCCACATCACACACAACAGCGCCCATTTGACAAAACACGTCTGTGCACGCATCTGCCTCCCCTCCCCTCTCTCTGTTTCTGACCCACCTGTCACGCGCCTCCAGGATGGTCACGTTGTAGCCTCGCTTCTTGAGCGTGGCCGCAGCTGCGAGCCCCGCCACCCCCGCCCCAACCACGACCACATGGGCCTTGACCTCACCATGCCCGTCGCCCGCCTCGGCCAGCGGCGGGACCACGACACCCGACTCGTCGAAGGCCTTCATGAATCCCTTCATCTCATCCTGCTGACACGATACGGCCTCGGCTGACGGGCTGCCTGCCGTCCCTTGAGCAGCCTGCCCCTGCGCTGCTGCCACTGGTACTGCCGGGGCCGGAGCGGCAGCTGCTGGTGCATCTCGTCTGGGCTCCCTTGGTGGTGCCTTGTTCTTCTGCCGAGGAGGTGCGTCGCCTTTGGGAGGGGAGCGGGGTCGCCTGCGTGACGGGCTGCGACGCTCCTGTCGTCCCCCTCGAGCCAAGCCCCGCCCGCGCCGCTGTAGCCTCTCGTCAACCTGCACTCGGTCGTTGTGCTGCTGCTGTGCGGGTGGCTTTCTGCAGTTCCGTTGCGGCTTGGTGGCTGCTATCCATCCGATCTGGTGCGCTGGATCCTCCCATCCCGACGCTGACCCGCCCTTCCCACGAGCCATGGTGGCTCTGCTGACTGATAGAGCGTAGAACTGGTCGACAATGACGCTCTCAAGGCCGCAGACACCTTCGATTTGCCAGGCTCACAGACAGAAGCGAAGCGAATGGGTTCGGTGGTCTGCGGAGCCAACCTTGGGTGCTCTAAGGATGCTGTCACGAGGGCTACAATCCCTCAAAGTCCGACGGGTTCCACGAACAGTTCTCAAAAGATCGCTTTCGGCCAGCAACTTGAGCTCGCAAGGCTGCGGAAGAGAAGAGGGGGAGAGGCATCCGGCCAGATCTGCGGCTTAGTCAAGCAAAAGATCTGTTCAACAAACCTCGTGGGTGCACAGCAAAGGAGCAAGATGACGTGCCCATCAAAGTGGATCACCCATCCCCCCGGGCCAACCATTCGCTTCTTCTTGCCACGTTACGATGCCACTTCTTACCACCTCCTGCCCTTGGATTTTACTGACCATATCGCGGCGGGCAGATTCAGCACCGTCCGCGACCTGAAGGCTTCCATGGACGCCGGGCGCCAGCGGCCCAAGTGATGTGGTGTTGTTCATCGGCCATGAAAATGCTGACGACAGGAAGACCATCGAGGAGGAGTTCGGCGACCAGTACGTAGGCCGCACAGTCGGGACTGACAGACATGTCTGTCTGCTGCATTGCATGAGTGTGTGGCTGGCTTGCGTGTGGTGTGCAGGGGCAAGAGTGAGGATGACCCATTCATCTTGAAGCTGCTGCGCCCACTGCCATCGCGTAGGCACGCTACACACGATGGATGCGACATCGACACTCGTGTGTGTGTGTGTGTCCATCATGCAGTGTCAGAGGAGGTCTGCCCGCCCACACAGCGCCCATCAAAGTGGACCACTTGTCCCCCCGGGCCAACCATTCGCTACTTCGTGTCGCGTTACGATGACAGCGACCCCCCCGACCTCCTCCCCTTGGATTCTAGAGACTACATGGCGGCGGGCAGGTTCAGCACCGTCGGCGACCTGAAGGCTTCCATGGTCCCCCTGACGCCGGGCGCTAGCGGCCCAAGTGATGTGGTGTTGTTCATCGGCCATAAAAATGCTGACGACAGGAAGACCATCGAGGAGGAGTTCGGCGACCAGTACGTAGGCCGCACAGTCGGGACTGACAGACATGTCTGTCTGCTGCATTGCATGAGTGTGTGGCTGGCTTGCGTCTGCAGGGGCAAGACTGCGGATAATCCATTCATCCAGAAGCTGCCGCACCCACTGCCATCGCGTAGGCACGCTACACACGATGGATGCGACATCGACACTCGTGTGTGTTTGTGTGTGTGTCTGTGTGCAGCTGAAGAATCGGCAGAGTTCTTCTCGCGCACACTGAAAGTCGCCGCACAAGACGTTGAGGCTGCCGGACGCACAAATGTCCGCGTGCAGCGTGACCCCACCCACCGCAGCGCCCTCTGAGGGCGGGGGCAACGAGGCTTAGGGGACTGGCTACGTTTGTCGGTGCGGTGCCTGCGTATTCGTTCGACCCTTAAGGGTGCGTGCCTTGCTTGTTTTCAAGCAAACTGTGTGACTGACAGCCTGTGCTTAAGCGATGACAATTTCATCACACTCAGTGGTCATTTCTTTGTACATTAAGGGCGCGGCATACCCGGCTGATCTGACTGACTGACGTTCGTGGGCCCTTCGTACGTTTCGAGACGTTATTTCTTATGTGTGTGGGTGGGTGCGCACTGGACGAGTGAGATGCGCGGCGTCAAGACACATGTACTCAATAGAATGAGATGCCGTGAAGCTTAATCGTATCAGTGCCCCACGAGGACAAGACACGCCACACACACACACACACACGCACAGGCGCACACACACAGTCCGTCTCTCTCTCTCCCTCTCTCGCTCTGCCTGTGTGTGTGTGTATGGCAGGGTCCTTAGAGGCTGTGGTCGCCGACCGAGCCCCCTCGCGCCGTCTGTGTGGTGAGTGAGGTCTTGGGCTTTACGGCCCTCCCTGGCTGCCCACTGCTTGCTTGGAGCTGTTGGCGTCCTACTTACTATTGCAGGTCGTCCACAGCACACTGACAGCGCCCGCCCGCCCGCCCTCCCTCCCTCCTCGGCTACTCACTCGGTCGGCACTCGGCTCGCGTGAGTCGCAGAGGTGACTTGGTGGCCCGACGGACGTCACAGTGGCGATGACTGACTGACTGGCGAGAGGGAAGAGGGGAGCTATGGCAAGGCAAGAGGGACGTGTGTGTGTGTGTGTGTGCCACGTGTGTGTCGAGAGGTGCACACACACACACACGCAGACAGACACGCAGTGCAGCGAATGGGTGTCCAGGACATACACATGGGACTGACATTTGGGGCTGGCTTCACTCCCCTGTGTGCTGTGCTCTTCTCTGTTGCGTCGTGTCGTCGTCTTGTCCCCTCTGGTCAAGCAGGCAGGCGTATATGAATGTATCGACCGACAATCACTGCATCGCGTGTCTGTGTGTATGATGTTTTAATTAAGAGGCCATCGACACACACACAATGGGGACTGGACTGATGGGGGTGCGGTACATGGGATGGGTGGACTGCCCAAAATTGGCTGACACATGTCTGTGGTGCACTGATACGCACCGCTGCGAGCTGCGCATGAATTCTGTCGCCACTACCTGGTGTCTACCTACTGGCAGTGCAGAAGTGAAGTCTGTGTGCGATGGTGACTTGCGGTTGGTGTTTGCGAATCTATGCGCACCTTCACTTGACGCCGAGACAGACACGAATGCATGATGCATGCATTATCGTGGGTCCACATGTGACTTCACACCACACAAAGGCAGCGAACCTTTTCTTCACAGCGTAACCCACACGATATAAAATATCGACATGCAATCAGTAGGGACAGAGATGCATATGGCCGGCCACCTGTGCGTACCAAGACAGCGGGGCAACGCAGATACGTCCACACACATCCACGTCCACACACACATCTACACGACACGACACGACACATGCGGTAGGTAAGTACGGACACAGATAACACCTGACTGGCATACAGATGTGATGAAGGAATGAATGAATGAATCACATAAACACACACACCACCCTCTATCTACTCTACCTACTCCAACACCAACACACACACCCACACACACCCCACGACCTACACCTGCCTGGACTCACCAACCACTAGCACACCTGCGACCTACAAAAGTCAGTTTTCCCTCCTTTCGCATCCGACAGAAAAACACCACCCACCTGTGCACCACTAATTAGTGGAAAGTTGTGTCGCCCTGCCCGACAGACAGCAATCACATGAAGAAGAATGACACGCCCATGAGGACCAGGGCGCCAGCAATGACGGCCACAGTGATGCCCATGGGGTCGCCATGCAAAAGACCCATATAAAAACTGCCCAGCGGCTCCGGCTCCTCCTCGTCGTCTCCCCACTCGATGGCCTGCTCGTCTCCCTCATCCCCATCTCCATCGCCAGGCTTGACACTCAGGTTGTCGAGGCGTTTCAAGGCCGTGGCTTCCACGTCTGAGATGAATACTCCACCAACCACCACGTACTGGTGAGGCTTGTGCGCGAAGAGCATCACCTCTTCCTCCGTAAGGGAAACGTCCGCCAGCTTGATGTCAAGCTTAACTACCAGAGGCATCCCTGGAGAACCTTGAGAAGGAGGCGTGATCACGTTGAGCCCGAGAACGGAGACGAAGGCGTCGGCGCCCCTAGCAATGATCGCACGCCGAATATCCTCACCCAGAGAAGCGGGCAGCTTGCGCGCCATCTGGCCGTGCTCAGTGGTCTCCAGCAGCTTGACAAGGCCCAGGCCGAGGAGGGACCGCTTAAAGGTGTTGATGGGTTGCTTCAAGAGGGGAGCATAGAAGCCGCCTGACACGCCACCATCGATCATGAGCTTGGCGGCCGGAAACAGAGCCCCACGGCAGGCAAAGTCAAAGGCGGTCCATCCATTCTGCTGCGTGGCATCCAGCATGCGAAAGCCGTCATTGAGAAGCAGAGAGGCCACCTTGCCATACTGGCGACGCGTGCTGAGTAGGCGAGTGCGGAAGAAGTCATGCTGCAGAGCCGAGTAGTGCAGGCCCGTGAAGCCACGCGTGTCCGTCGCGTCCCTGTTGACTCCGTGCTGCAGGAGTGCACCCACTGCCTTGTCCTTGCCGTACTTGGCCGCAAGTAAGAGAGGCTGAATCATGTAGAGGTGCTCATTGGCCTCGTCATAGTAATCGTCAGGGATCTTAGCCTTCCGCTTGACGTCGTCGCGATTCAGACAAGCGAGTTGGGCGTCAGCTCCTCCACGCAAGAGCGTCGTCACCATGTCACCGTCGTTGAACATGATAGCGATGCACAAGGGGGATAACTTGTCGTCGGACATGACGTTGACGTCAGCCTTGTACTCTATCAACACACTCGCAATGTCAATGTCGCCTCGCGATGCGACCAAGTGGAGGGCGGTGATGCCATCGGTCATGCCCTGCACCCAACACGACAGCCACACGATAGATGCCGACGACAGAAAGACAAAACGGCATGAGTGACCCAAATCAACCAGGGTGCGTGTGGGCGTGTGGATGCACCGCCCAGTGACTGCCTGCCTGACCTGTATCTCGTTTGGATCCCACGCATATCCGCCGTCATGGTCATCGTTGAGTATGGAGTGCACCATATCGCGACGCTGGAGCACCACTGCGCACGACAGCCAGTCCAAGTCGCTCATCATCATCATGTCAGACGGAATGATGCCCATCTGCTTCTTGCAAATGTCCTCCCAGTACACACTCGTCGGAGCCATGTAGACGGAGACGTTGACGAGAAAGGGGAACGTGCGGCTCTCTTGAATCTCCTCATCCAGCGGAAACTCGTCCTGAATATCACGGTAGAGAGGGCCCTGCTGCTTGCCATCCTCGTGCCGAGCCGAAAGGGCTGATAGACACGGCTGCACCACCAGCTGCAGGCTGATGACGACAAGAAACACAGTTTCCGAAAGATGGCGACACATTCGCCACGGGAAGAGGCAAAAAAAGAGAAGGAGGGGGGAGGGAGACGGGGAACCGTTGGAGCGAATGCGAGCTTCAAAAAATCTCAAATATTGAGGCTTTTGGAGTAAGTCGCTGCTTTGAAGTGTGCCGCGTGTGTGCGTCTCTGTGTGTACCTGGGCATGTATAGCGACCGACCCGCCTTTCGTCAACGTTCCCTGAGCAACACCGTACGTCACCACCGATTTTTGAATTGACACGCATAACACAACACAACTCACAAAATGAACCAACCGTCCGGCCACTGAGAATCAATCCTGCACGAAAAAGACAAACTGCAGCGACTCACATGGTGATGGTGGGCGGCGGCTGCTGCAATCCCCCGCCGCCACCACCATCCTGCTGTGAGTCGTCGCTCTTGCGCGCCGGGATCACCACAGATGACGATAGCAGGTGTGACAAATCCGGCAACGCGTCCACAAAGCGCTGCACGCGGGGCGACGGTGTCACCGACGACCCCCCCGACGCCCGCAGGCCGAATGAGGGCTGCAGGAAGGGCCAGCTGAGTGGCGATGGGGCCGGACTGGGCTGGCCGCCCGCACCCGCACCCTCGCCCGATGCCGCTGACTGCGCCTGCACCACTGGGAGGGTGTCACTGGGCCGCTCTCCTGCTGCCTCCGACTGGGATGAACGAGCCGAGCCCTATAAAGACGATAGACAGAAACGAGGTATGAGGATCAAGCCATCCCATAGATGTGCCATGCCCACTGCACTGCTCCCTGCCTGGGTCTGTCTTGTTACCTGTAGGCCTAGTTGTGAGAGTGCATGCTCCAGCACGTCATCGGTCACGCCAGATACGTCGGGCACTACGGCAGCTGCAGCCGACGATGCAGCTGCTACCGGCCCAGTGACGCTGACGCTGCCGGTGCCAGTCGACGGGACCCTGTGATCCCTGCTACCCACACCAGGACGCTGAAAGAATAACAGACACACCAACAAGCATTCCTGCCGGCTTAAGAGGGCATGTTTGAGGCCTGCCTCAAATAAGATTACCTTGAAAAGCTGGTCGAGGTCTTCCCCTCCATGTGCCCTGCTCCGCCTCTCGTCACCCATAACCCGACAGGCATGGGGCATGCCGGCGGTCGCCTCGTCGCCAAGTGCCGGCTGCGGCAGGGGCGTGCCCCTCCTGGCAGCCACCCCGGCGCCCACACGACCTGTGAGCCTCGGGGGCGGCTGGCCGTCAGGGGGGTGGAAGTCCAGATGGATGGGGGGCTGGTACAGATACACCTGACCGGCCTGATCGGGAGATGGCTGCTGGGTCGCTGTTTGTGGGAGGCCTATGGGTATGGTGGAGCTGCCACTCAACACACTGTCGCTTGGACGCAACACCGGCTGAGGGAGGGAGGGAGGGGAGACACATGCAGGGAAGAGAGTTATTTTTGAGAGCAAGAGATGTTGCTTTTTGTAGGTGCCTAGCTGACCTTCTCTTGCGTCGCTTCCTGTGCGAAGGCAGCGCTGATGGGGACGTCAGGGGGCGTCTGAAGGCACGAACACAGCCCCTCGTAATACCGCTGACGCACGCGGCTGCTCGACCAATCAAACCTGACAAACGACAACCGAAGGCACTGTCACTCTCATCCACCGCACCGCCTTCATTCCCTTTGTTGCCCCACTCACTTGTCCATGTGGATCGGCACATCAGCGACGCTCTGCTGGGCATCGGCGCCTTGGATTGGCACCGGCAGAGGCACCAGCAGGCCGGCCGCGTCAGCCGGCAGCACACCGGTCCGGATGAAGTCGGATACGGCTTGAGGGATGCTGACGGCCTGCTGCAGTGTCGCCGGCTCGTGGGCGGCATCGTCGTCCAGCGTGACATTGCGGAGGTCGCAGCCGCCGAAATGCTCACACATGGTGGTGTAGAGGCCGTCAATGCCTTCAGACACTGTCTTCTGAATCGTGTCGAGGGCCTTCTGGATGCGATCGCTCTCATCCTGTCAGACCGAAAGGGACAACACATCACATTTATTGTCACTATCAGCATCCATCGTATCAATCACTGCATTCATCTGTGTAGCGCTGGCTGACCCGTCTCATCTGTCTGTCCTCCATGAGTGTGGCCTCAGAGGTGACGGCCCAGTCACCGGTTGCACCCTCACCCCCTGCCCCTCCCTCCCCCGATTGGAACCCCCACTCGTCATCTCCCTCGTCAAACCCCGCCGCCCAGCCACCACCCTCACGCGCAGACCCAGACGCTGCCGCACCACTCTCTTCCGGCTCCTGCGGCTTAGCACCAGAGAAATCGCCAAAATCGAAGTCGGAGTCGGCACTCTCCTCTTGGGGCGGCAGGGGAGCGGGTGACGGCAAACCTTCCGGACCGTTGTGCGGCATGTCGCCGTTCTCGTCTCTATTCGGCTCGCCGTCATCATCTGGCGGCTCCCCGGCCCCTGACGCAACCGCCATTGGCTGAGTCGGCCTGGGCGGCACCTCTTCCCCCTCTGCCTCCTGCTGCATGAGATTGAGCTCGTTGCCGCCGTCTTGGATGTCCTCGTCGTATTCGTCCTCCCACACAAACTCTGCCTCAGGGTCCGCGCGGAAATCGGGCAGCGGCCCGAGGGACGCGGGAGCGGCTCCCGATGCGCCGCTGGGCTCAGACGGCTGTGGGAGCTGCTCGTCATCGAATGCAGGGAAGGCGGAGCTGCTGGACGGCGGCTGCTGTTCTTCTTGCTCTTGTTGGGGAGCCGACGATACTGGAGGTACGACCTCCCAGGTGCCGCTGGATCCCCCCGCCCCTCCCATGTGCATGTTGATGCCCTGCTGACCACTGGGAGCCGTGAGGGTGCCGCCCTCCTCACCCTCGGCACCACTCACAGGCTGACGAGACACCGGCGATGATGTGTCCCCCGTCCCTGTCGCCAGCCGAAGCATCGGCCCGCTCGGCGCAGCGTCCGTGCCTGTGTCGGTGTGATGCACCGCCGGATGATCGTCGTCATAGCCCTCCTCGCCACCAAGGCCGCCAGCAGACCCGGACAAAAGCGCCCAACTCGGTGCACTGGCGGCTGCGGCTGGTGCAGGGGCAGGGGCAGCTGCGGCCGCCGCTGCTGCTGCTGGTGGTGGCTCTGGCGTGCCGTTGTTTATGGAGTCGACCGGTGTGAGCTGAAGCGCCGATGTGTGGCCCGATAGCGATGACGGCTGTCTGCCGGAGTGGTCGCCGCCGCCAGTGCCAGACGTGAGAGGGGGAGGCGACGCACCACCAGACCATTCGGGGGCACCGGACGACCCAACAGCTGCACACAGGACACACACTCAGAGAGTTCGTGTTGTTTGTTTGGTGCATGGATGGCTTACAGCTGGAGAGGTTGATCCTCAGCAGCCTCCTGGCGTCTCCACTGCCCGTCCCGCCCTCCCCGTCCCTCGTGTTGCCGCCGCCACCCATCCCATGCACACCGTGACCACCCACATGACCCGTCGAGTGCCCCCCGTCTCCAGTAGAGTGGCTCGCCACACCCATTCCCATATCAAACGACGTATGAAACGCACCCCCTGCTGCGGCGGCCGCAGCTGGGGCCACATGAGGCTCGTCACCGGTCGGTCCCGGTGCGGGTGCTGCGGCTGGCGTGTCGTGGTCCGTCATGTCAGGCGGCTCGACCGATGCTGAGGGCCCTCCCACGTCACCCATGTGCGAAGGAGCCAAAGATGCGGCGGGGCCAGGCCCTCCAGATGTGAAGTCGGCCGGTGGAGGTGTGTATGTGCCAGGCGGTGAGGTCTCGCCACCCATATCGCCATGGTGAGGGGCCGACGATGAAGCAATCGATGCAGCAGCCGCACCGTGATGGCCATCGGGTGCTGATTGGGTGTGTTGTTGTCCATCTCCCACTCCTCCCTGGCTGGCCTGATTGATGTTTGTGGTTGGTGCGTCTGCGGATGTGGCGGGACTGCTCTCGTCCGACGGAGCCGGGGCATCACCGCTGCTGCCGCTGCTCATCACGCCAGCTGCTGAAGACCGTCTCGCAGACGAATGCCGGAGAAAAGGTGGGATCAGATGAAATTAATTGTAGAGAGAGATTCTCATGTCGAGAGGTGCTCGGAGGTTGTTGCCGAAATCAGGCAAAGCTCGCAGAACTCTCAAGCTCGCGGTGAGACCTTCTTTCATACCACAGCCCCCATATCGTCGTGGCAAGGTCACTCACATCGCTCCTTTAAGGATCGCGGTGTAGATCTTCGAGAGTTCTGCCTGGATAGCACAAACAGGTGGTCTGACGAGGAACGAAGCATACAAAGTCGCCTTCACGGTAACCCCGCCGCTCTGTCTTTGCGTGTGGATCAGATTGCGTGGACATGGCGTTGCCCGCTGCAGACGACAACCGCTCCTACGAGGATTTGCTGCGCAACATCCACACCATCAAGACGACCAATGAGGACATCATCGACGGACTGAACGCACGAATGAGGGAAAACGAGAAGGTCGTGGTCGGGAGGGAGATGGAGTTGCAGCTGAACCAACGCACGCTCCGCTGGGAGCCGACATGGAAGGACACCAAGAGGCCCATCCGCAACATCATTCGAGAGCATCGTGCGACGGTGCGGCTTCACGACATTAAGCCCATCTTCGACTCGGCCAACGACAAGCTGGACATCGACATAAGCCGCACAACTTGGCTCGACGATGTGGAGCGGCTCAACGACCAGATGGCCCCGATTGCCGACAAATACCGCATGTTTGCCGGTACCGGCCCTTCGATGGAGGTGCTGCGGCAGTTCGAGGAGAACTACGCCGGGCTGCAGGATGCCCTTGGCGCCCTTCACGCCAAGACCATTCACGCCGACTTGCGCGCCAAGCAGCGGGAGTGTGAAGCGAAGATCAAACGCATCAATGAGGCCATGCAGCAGCTCAAAAAGAGTGTTGAGGATCTCGAATACAGTGCTGATGACCAGGAGTGGTTCTTGACTGGGAGATTATAATGATGAGTCTTGTTGAACGGCTTTGCTGATCTATCTGCTATGGATGCCTGTGTATGTCTGCGTGCGTGTTCCATGTGTTGTATGTATCTGTTGTAGGCCAGTCCTTGTCACTTCTGAAACACTTTCAGAAATGCAGGGCTGAGCTTTATTTACTGGTCCATCCGGACGATTTTTCATGAATGTGTCTTCTACTTGTCGACGGACCTCCTTTATTGCGATCGATGTGATGGGTGTGCCCAATAATGCATTCTATTGCGTCTCTGTTGAATCGTCGGTCGCACATCTGTCTATCTAGGGGTACTGCACCACAGCGTCCCACACACTCCTCTGCCTTGCACCCTCACCCACACCAACACCCCCACGTTCATCCTCGCCCCTTTCTCTATCCAGCCCCCTCATCCGCGACACACCCAAGGTCGGTGCGTCCCTTATCCACTGTCTTGGGGCAGGTCGGCTGCGGCCCACACCACCCGCACCAGCTCTGTCCAGTGGGCCGCCACGCACACTCACGGGCTCGTATGACACGAACCGACCCTCGGGGGGGCCGCGCAGCAGACTGCGATCTGAGGGGCTGCAGGAGAGGAAGCTGCGATAGGGGTGGGGCGGGTGTGGGGGCGTCAGGGGGACAGACGACCGCCGGCTCGCTTCTTCGCGCTGGGCTGCGGGGGATGGCGACGACCGCAATGCCGCGAATGGGGTGATGGGTGTGTGTCGCTCGCCGTCTGAGGGCACCCTTGTGTTGAGGGGTGACGTCAGGCCCGCCTGTGTGCTGGGGGTGAGGCTGGGCTGCTGATCGATGTCTCGTTTGGCCGCCTCCGCTGCTGGTGGTGGTGCTGGTGCTGGTGTGGGCGGCGCGTATGGCTGTGGTGGGGTGAGAGTGACGGGGGTAGCTTGATCACCTGCAGTGCACACACGCAGATTACACCGACGTGAATGTCATTGTCATTGTACTTGCGTACCTGCTGGAGTGGTCTGCGATAAGGTTGGCTGAGCCGGAGGGGGCGCCGTGAGATGCCTGAAGCAATCATATTGAGGCAGAAACAGAGAAGGGACATACCACCATGACATGATCCAGGGAGATACATACAGACCTGTCGACTTTGATGGCGAGGTTCTCGTGCGCCTTTGAGAGGCGGTCACTCTTCTCCTCCAAGCGGCACAAGCGCCTGCACACATTCACGCACACGCGCACACAGCAAAAAGAAAGAAAGATGGTGTCCGTAAGCATTGCATTGATGCATCCATGCATCCATCGCTGTGTTGTGTTGTGCGGCACTCTTTGAGATCGTTCAGCGCCACAGAGAGGTCCATCCGGGTCGGCTCGGCCGTCAGGCTCCTCCCCAGCCCCACGCCCCCACTCACACCCACATACTGACGCTCATCCCTCCGCAAAATGTCACGATCAGCGCCCTCATCCGCCCTCGACACCTGCACACGACACACACGATGCATACGAGGCAAGTGATTCGGCTGTCATGCCGGCCTCTCCAGATGTCTACCCACCTCCATTTCCCCCACAATGTGAGCCTCGAATGCCGTGGGGCCATCAGTTGGCAAGAGAGGCCTCACGGGCGGACCGGATGGCACTGCCGCCCGCTTGGGAGCGACGGGGGGTGGAGGTGGGGGCAGAGTGGTCTCCGGCTCTGCAGGGGCTCGTGTGGCTGCTGCTGCTGCTGCTGCCGGGGGCGGCAGCAAGGTGTCGTTAGCTCGGTCTTGGACCCTGAAATGCATATCATTTGCAATGTGAAAGGGGGTGGGTCGTCGATTGGTCAGGCCAGGCTTGCCTGTCCCTGTCCTGTTGTCGGCCTTGCCCCTCTTCATCGTCCTGCATGAAGTCAGGCGGCAGCGGGGTGCCCTCGATGACAGCAGCACCCTCTGGCAGACCCATCTCGCCTCCAACACCAGCTCCGGCAGCCTCCCCCCTCTCTCGCGTCTCGTGATCATGCCTCTGACCCACGAACATCGCGGCACCGTTTGCGCCGAACGTCGGCAGCTCCTCTCGCTCCTGCTCCCGACGATCCTCTTCCTGCGGGAGGTCCATTCTCGTCTCTCGCTCGGCAGCCAGGTCACGCGGCGGTGGCTGTGGGGCCCCTCCCCTCCGCTGCCCGCCTCCCATGGCCCGCACCGTGCTGCTGGACCGCAAAGACTGCACGCGAGGTGGGGTGCGTGGCCGCAGTGGGGATGGAGACGTCGACACTTGTTGGGTGAGCCGCTGTGTCCAGGGGGGTGTGGCCCAGGCAGACGAGACGGCCGTCTGTGCGCTGCCGTTGTTGATGGCCCGCAGCGGCACTGGGAATGAGGACCGGGCGATCGGGCCCTCGTCCAGACGAGGCGACGGACCCGACAGCCAACGCCCTAAACTCACGCAGGGAAACACAACACACATTTCATTAAGGCTGAGACTCGCCCTTGTGTATAAGCGCTCACTGGGTGCGCCGAATGGGCTGACAGATCTGGATGGAGGAGGTGTGATGCGCCTCAGCTGCGTGACTGACGGTGTGCCCGGGGACATGGCGGGGCGCCAGGGCGGCATGCGCATGGGCGAGGGGGGTCGTGATGAGGGGGCGGACCGACGTGCAGGCCGCAGGAGGGTGGCTGACGCTAGTGCTGACTCCCTCTCTTGACGGACCTTCTCGAAATGCGTCAGGTAACCTAAGCAACCGACAGACACACAGGGAACCGACCGATACACGCATACATGCATACTTCCACACACGGCTCTCCTCTTGTGCCTCCGTACGTTCCTTCAGGTCCATGAGTCCGCCAAGGCACCTCTCGCGGTAGCACGCCACACTCGGCCCCTCTCCGTCATCCTCAACCACCTCCCCCTCCCCGACACCGCCATGCAGTCGCGGCACGTGGGGTGAAGGAGATGCCCTCGGCGGCTGGGCAGCGTGTGTGGTGGGTGGTGGTGCGGCTGTGCCTCGAATGATCTGCTCCGACCGCCTGAAGGCCTCATACACCACTGCTGAGAGGGCGAAGGGCTCCCACACATCCCAGACCGACACGCGCTGGACACAGCAAAGATCACACACACGTGTAAGTAGGTATCATGGATCATGTTGTCGTTCGTTGTCCTGTCTGTCGTCTCCACCCACCTCTTGCAGCTCGAGCAGCGCCTGTGCGTCCGATCGGACGAGCGGGTCGGCACTCAGCACACGGCAGCCCCTCAGGCAGTCGGCCACGCACTCGACACACTCGAGTGCCCAGCCAAAGGGCCCCCTCTCCCTCTCCCTCTCCCTCGCACCCTCACCCCCCGCCCGCCTCCTTCGCCGCTCTCTCTCCCGCACCGCAGCCATGGTGACCCCCACGACCCTCTCTATCACTGGCCACCATGCCTGGGCCGCCAGCGTGATGGCGGCCATGAGGTAGTCCCGATCGGACCACTCGAACGGCCGCATGACGGTGTGTTTGATGCCGCCAGAGGCCCACCACTCGAGGGTGTATGAGGCGGGCGTCAGCTCGTGCAGAATGTGCAGCCGCCACTGGGCGTACAGCTGAGCGAGGTTCTCGAGCAAAAAGGATGTGGGTCTCGTGTTGGTGCGGAAGAGCACCGTGAGGAAGGCATTGACCGTCTCGAAGACCTCCTGCACCCCCCGCATGTCGCTCTCCCACGTGGCGCCATACACACCCACTTGCGTCGAGTGCAGCAGCCGACGGCACAGCTGCTCCAGGCTCCTCTGCTCGGCCGGCTGGCTGCTCGCCCGCGTCGCATACGCCTCGAGAAATCTCAGGGCAGTGCTGGCGTCCACCTTGTCCCGGCTGTCCTTGTGCAGGACCGTCTGCAAGCCATACTGACGGGCCAGGCCTTCGCTCGCCACCGTTGCTGCCGCACCAGCTAGAGCCAGGGAGCGCTCGACGTATTGAGCAGAGGTCAGCTGGAAGGCGGGAGACGGCCCTGAAGCTGAGGCAGATGGGCGAAGGCGGGAAGGCATCTTCTGATGAATCGACGGCAGTCTCAGGTCAAATTCTTCTGCATGCACGCCGCTGGTGAAGCCGTCGCTGCTTTAGTGGTGCTGTGGGGGGGAGGGTGGCGAACGAAATTCCAACAGGTCTGCGAGCTTAGCCACATTGCGAGCTTAAAGTTGAGGAAAAGAGATTCATTTTGGAGCCATCTGAGGATGCAGTGGTGCTGGCGAGAGGCCGCTGGGTGAAGATCTCGGGAGCATTGCCGATATCTGACTCAGACGGTCTTCATCGCTGACCGTTCACGAGTGCGACTCATCGTTCATAGTTCCTGCGCCCGGTGGAACGGCTGACTGACAGCGGACGGCTTCCCTATCAGCAATGCAGAAGCTTCGCCGCCTCAACTTCTTCGAGCGCATTGTCGTCAAGACTGAGGGATCACCAGACGCACAACAACCGCCACAGCAGCAACCACCAGCAGCAGCAGCGGCAGCCGACGCACAGCCGTCCCCTGTAGCAGCCCCTCGCGAGGCGGTGCCTCTGTCTGTGTCGGGGTTGCCTCAGCTGCATGTGGTGTGTGTGGCTGGAGGTCCCGACCAGATATGGCTTGGGGATGCGCACGGGTGTCTGCATCGGCTGGACCGGCAGTACCGGTTGGTGTCGTTTTGCGCCTTCGAGATGGCGCTGTATGGGCTCAAGCAGCTCCAGATGACCACGGAGGGAGGCAGGACACAATCGCTGCTCATCGCTCTCGGGTACCTACCTACCTGGGTGGGGGGCTGGGTGATGCACAAGGGCATGTAGGTCTCTCCCTCTCTCTCTCTCTCTCTGTGTGTGTGTGTGTGTGTGGTGTCGGTGTGTGTCAGTCGAGATGAGGGCCCGCGTGGCAGTGGTCCGGGCGGTCTGACTAAGTACAAGGTGTATGACCTCAGCCCCGGCACTGAGGATGAGGAGGGATTCCCCAAGTGCCTCAGGGAGGCACGGCTATTCTCTGCCAAGATGCCGGAGCAGAACATCACCTGCTTCGACGCCAACCGGCCATTCACACAGCTGGCGGTAAATAAGAGATAGATGCAGAGAGGGGTGTTCTCACACATATCATATGGGTGATAATGGGTGGTGTCTGTGTGTGTTGATCATGTGTGTAGATTGGCACGGAGAGTGCCGGTGTGTGTCTGTTCCGCGGGGATCTGATCAAGGAGAGGACGTGCAGACTCAGGCTACTCAGGTGGGTGGGGGGAGGGAAAACACAAAGGACATTGTCCCTCGTCACGCATGAGTGTGTGTGTGTGTGTGTAGGGATGTTGTGTCGCCTGTGACGGGTGTGCATTTCCTCAAGGCCGATGCCATCTCCACCAAGACAGAGCAGAGATACTACCTCTTTGTCTGCACCACCACCAGCATCGCGTCCTACCTCTGCAGCGATAAGGGAGACCCACAAGTCAGCCAGCACAGCACACACCTCACAAACACACAGACAGCACCCGGACACACACACACACACACACACACACACACAGACAGAGAGGGACACTTTCCCGTGTTGTCTTGTCTTGTGTTGTGTGTGGTGTGTGCAGGTGATGTATTTGGACCCGACGGCCGGCGCGCCATCCTTCTGTTCGACGGTGGTTGAGGCGACGCAGGTGCTGCTCGTCCTCAGGGACGTCGGCATCTTCTCGTATGACGCCGAACAAGGTGATATATACAGGGCGACTGACACCATGGCACCGACCGACACACATGCGTGGCGTCTGTGGTCGCTGTGCTGTGGTGTGTGTGCAGGCAACTTGTCGGCTCTGCCGTTTGAGGGCCAGAAGATGCAGCTCACCTCGTACAAGGCATACTTCGCTGCCCTCACCGCCGTACGCACAACAACACCTACCCACACTGGAGATGGAGGGATGCATTAATGGCATTCAATGTGTGTGTGTGTGTAGGAGGAGAGTGCCCGCCCGGGTGCGTCGCCGATGAGTGTGACTGTGGGGGGGCCGGACGGCTCGTCGACAGCAGTGGCTGCCGCCGCAGGAGCCGCTGCATCACAGGTCAGTCAGTGTGGCGCACAGCTGACACGCCGTGACATTCCGCATATGCGTGTCTGTGTGTGTGTCTGTGTGTGGTTTGTTTGTTTAGCGCCAGTTGGTGACGGTGTGTCTGTCGTATCCCGAGGTGCGGTTCGTGGCCTTCGTCGGGTACATCAACGACGTCACACACATATTCCCGGCAATGGTACGCATGGCCGAGCGGAACCAACGACACACCACACACAAGTGGATGGATGGATGGATGGATGGATGGACGCACTTCTGTGCTGTGTGGTGTGGTGTGCAGGGGTCTCTCTTTGTGTTGGCTCGCGGTGGTGGTGGTGTTGGCGGCGAGGGGCCCTGCATGCTGCTGGAACTGAGGGAGAAAGACATCGCTGAGCGGCTGGACATACTCGTCAAGTACACACACAATGAGAGAAATGTGTGTGTGTGTGTGTGTATGGTTACTCCCACGTGTGTGTGTGTGTGTGTGTAGGAAGCGTTTGTTTGAGTGGGCGACTGAGGTGGCCTTGCGGGAGCACCAGCCGCGTGAGGTGCTGCAGGAGGTCCACAGACTGCACGGCGACTGGCTCTACGACAAACGGGCCTTCGACCAAGCCATACAGGTCTACACCAAAACCATCGGTGGGTACGTCAGCAAGCCAGAGACCTTCTCCCATTCCCTCTCTCCATCCACTCATTTGTTGGGTGCAGGTTGTGTGGAGCCGTCGTATGTGATAGAGAAGTACCTCGACGCCCAGCGCATACACAACCTCGCCACATACCTCAAGGCACCCACTGCAACCACCGCACACACACACATATATATGCCACCCACTCTCTCTCTCTCTCTGTGCAGAAGCTGCACGAGGCCGGTGTGGCGGAGAAGGAGCATACGACTCTGCTGTTCAAGTGCTACACCAAACTCAAGGACACCGAGGCACTCGAGAGGTTCCTCAAAGGCGCCAGGGGAAAAGAGGCTGCTGGCGCCGCGAAAGGAGAGGCTGCCGCTGCCGCTAACGGCACCGCTGTTGCTGCTGACGGTGGTGTGGGGTATGGCTACGGTTATGACCTGTCGGCCGCTATCACCGAGTGCCGACTCTCTGGTGAGCGAGTGTCAGACACCAACACAACACAGAGGTCTCTCTTTTTGGCTGTGTGGTGTGTGTGTGTGTGTGGTGGCAGGTTATTCTCAGCTGGGTGCCGACTTGGCGCTGCAGCAGGGTCAGCACGACAGCTATGTGGCCATCCTGATGGAGGACTTCAGGGACTTCGACAAGGCCATCCAACACATACAGACGCTACAGCCACAAATGGTGTGACTCAGTGGTAGTCACAACACACACACCACGACGGAGCGGCGAACAATGTCTCTCTCTGTGTGTGTGTGTAGGCGTGTACGCTGCTGCTCAAGTTCGGTCGGCCGCTGATCAGACATGTCCCTGAGGTGCGCAACCCCCCCCCCCCCCCCCCCC
>CDMY01000505.1:10585-22039 GCA_001179505.1 Vitrella brassicaformis | reverse complement strand
CCCCCCCCCCCCCCCACACACACATACACACACACATCGATTTGTTCTCGTGTGTGAGTGTCTGTGTGTGTGTGTGCAGGAGACCCTTGCATTGATCAAGGACATCTGCCGCAAATACAACCCCAGGTGGGCCGAGGTCCCCTTATCTACGGCACACCGCCACCCTTCCCTCATGTGTGTGGGCGATGCATCCCATCAGTGTGGAGGTGTTCTTCCCCCTCTTCATGGACAACAGCACACAGCTCAGGGTAGCCATCTAACCACATAGACACACACCCACACCCACACCCACACGACCTCTGACACACACACATTGCCCGTGGCTGTGTCTCCAGCGGTTTCTGTGTGAGGTGTTGGAGTCTGTCGGTTCATCGACCGACCCCGCCAACGCCGTGGCTGCGGGCCGACTCGCATCGGGCGCCGCGCCGCTATCACCTGCTGTTATCACAACCGCACTCGAGCTACTGCTGCGTAAGCAACCACACACACCCACTGAAAACGATCGATGCATCTGGACATTCATTGACGCGTGTGGGTGTGGTGAACCAGGTGAGCACAAGGCCCTAGTGCAGAAGACCTCACCTGACACAGCAACAACAACACCAACAGCAGCAGCAGCTGCTGCTACTGATGCGACATCGGCGGCCCCTCCCACTCCCACCCCGTCACCATCCCAGCCGCCCTCACTGTCGCTGTCGCTGAGCGAGCCCGCCTCGCCCAAGTCGGTCATCAAGCTGCTGCGCGAGTTCGGCACCTCTGATGAGACCCTGCAGGCGTCGCTGCCGCTGTGCCAAATATATGACCATCAGGAGGCGTAAGCGCAGGGGCAGTGACGTGTGAACACACGGCATGGGAGAGCGGGGGGCTGGTTGTGTGTGTAGGTTGACGTATGTGTGTGAGAAGCTGGGGCTGCTGCAGCTGCCCCTCCCGCACTTCCTACAGCTGCCGGTGGGTGCAAATCCAAGCCAAGACCCTTGGCCCGTCGCGCCAATCCATTTGCTCTGATTGATATGCGATGCGTGGTGCAGGATTCGTGTTTGTCACAGCTGGTGGAGTATTGTGTGCGGTGGGGGGCCACCGACCAGAGCCTGTGGACAGAGACGCTCGCACACCTGGCGACGTAAGCCCCAATCCATTCACGCGGAGGGCAGCCACCCAGAGAAGCATATGGGGTCGTTTCTGGCGTGACTCATGTCTGTGTGTCTGTCTGTCTGTCTGTCAGTCGTGACGACGCTAACATGGCGATAATGGAGGTGCTCCAACACATAGAGGTCCGTCAAACAACCATATACACACACACATCCATCCATCCGTCTAGCGCCGTGCATCCATCTATGTCTGTTGGTTGATGTGCACTGCAGCACCACCGTCTGCTGCCCCCGCTCGCCGTGCTGGAGATCCTCAGGCAGAACGCACAACCACACAGCGACTCAGACGAGGGCGGCCAGGAGGGCGAGGGAGGTGATGGCACAGCGGCCTGCAGCAGTGCCGTGACGGTGGGAGCCGTCAAGGGCTACCTTATGAATGCGTTCAATCAGCTCACTGCTGACATCGGTTGGCAAAAGAGGGACGATGTGGTGATGTTGTCTGTGTGGTGCGGTGTGTGTGTGTGTGTGTGTGTGTAGATGCGTCTGAGGATCGGATTGAGCGCGACCGGCAGGAGATAGAGCGCATGCAGGACGAGATCGAGAAACTCAAGACACAACCACGGCCTTTCCAGGTGGGCAGACCTGCTGCGCGTAGGACGACAGACGGACACGGGTTGTTGGTTGTTGGTTGTGTGTCAGATGACGCGTTGCTCCCAATGTGGCTTGGGTCTGGAGGTGCCCTCCATACACTTCTTCTGCGGGTAGGAAGGAATGCATGCGTCGTATGCCCTGCGCACTTGGACGGTTGGTACGGTGGGTAGACGCCCTCCCCTCTCTCTCTCTCTCTGTGTGTGTGTGTGTGTGTGTCATCCCGCCTGCAGCCATTCGTACCATTCCTACTGCGTGCCCAACGTGGTCGAACCTCTCTGCCCCAAATGCTCGCCGGAGGCACAGGCTAAACAGGTCACTACATCAGCCAAAAAGCGCAAGACCACACACACACACACGCGCGTATGCACACACGCCCGCGTCATGTCATGAGAATGCTCTTTCTTGTGTGTCTGCAGGTGGTTCGCGAGCAGCGAGAGGCACAGGCCAAGAACACCGACGAGTTCTTCAAGTTCCTCAGAGGATCCCCGGACGGATTCGCACACGTGGCCGAGTACTTCGGCAGGGGGCTCTTCCCGCAGCAGCTGACGCCATCGGACATGACAGCCGCCGCGGAGCCCACCCAGCCGCCCTTCGCCCCCTCCCCATTCCTCTCCTCCATGATGCGAGCCGACATGCCGCCGCCGTCACCGTCACTGTCATCTTCTGTGGGGTTCAACCCATTCGACAACGGCGTCCCTGCTGCTGCTGCTGCTGGTGCTGCTGCTGGTGCTGCTGCTGTGGCTACTGCTACTGTACCACCACCGGCGAGGCAGCCACTGCCATTGTCGAGTCCTTCTCCCTTCGCCACCACCAGCAATTACGCCGCGCCAGCCCCTGCACCCCCCGTGGCTCTCCCGCGATCGCCTGTGCCAGCGAGGAGGGCACCGGACATCACCACCCCCACTCCCAGCACCGTGCCCCTGAACCCGTTTGCTGCCGCTGCTGAGAGTCAGCCGCCGACCAATCCCTTCGCTTCGTCGAGTGGCGCGCTGGATGGGCCGGCTGCGAGGAATCCCTTTCCCGCTGCGACCCCCAATGGCATGGCTACAGTGGGTCGGTCGCCGCAGTGGGAGACGTCAGATCGGAGCAAGTCGATGACCGAGAGGGGCAGGAGGGTGGTCGAGAGGGGGGATGCTCTTAGCAGCACACCGCCGGCAAGGAACACTACTAACCCTTTTCAGCCGGACTGACTGAATGTGTGTATGTGTGGATGGGACATGAGATGATGATACTGTAGGGCGTGCGTGTGTGGGTGTGGACGAATGTATGTATGTGTGCCCATTCATTGTCAATGTGGCTTCGGTGAGTACTTACGCCAAGAGAACCAATAACTCCGTTGACCGACAAACAGACGAATACTTACCGAGTCCGCAGGCAATGATCTCCCGTGCCAATCAATGCACCGCCCCACCCACACTCACCAGAGCCACACCTGGGCTACCCGCCCTCTATCAGTCTGCCATAGCTATACCGATTGTCCAACACAATTGACAAATACTGGCCCACAGGCGGGCGGCACGTGTCTCCATGCGCCATCGCCTGTAGTGCGTCCTCCATGCTCGGCTGGTGGTCCCGTCTGATCAATATGGCCCTCGACCAGCACTCTACACGCCATAAGCCTCGATGCTGGCCAGAAGACAGGTCCTTGTCCTGGTCCATCGATGCGACGAAATTGGTATGTTCTGGGGGCGACCCTTGGTTTGATGCAAACGGGATGACCGCGGTGAGGTTGTCCTGGACGAGCTGCTGCAGTGTGTCCGGCCTCTCGACAACGAAGCCGCTCTCGATCAGGAACAAGTGCGTGGCCGCGCGCTGACGCGTGACGCGTAGGACCTGCTCGTGGGCCCCTCGATGGGAATAGTTGCCCTCAATCACGTCGGCAAATCGGCCGTTGAAGGCCGCGTCCAGTGGAACTGTGCAGTTGGGATGGCGCCACAGGAATAGAGCGGTTTTTCGATGGTCCAGTTGCAGCTTCATCAGTCCACGGGCAAACTCGTCATGCGCTACTGTCGAATTCCGATCGTTGCAGACGACAGTCAGGACCAGGGTGGGCTGCACATATGGAGACTCGCCGTCTCTCCGATGCCACAACGACCCATTCTCCTCGGTCCAGGCACCGGCCTCATAGTTGCTCAGGTACCCCAGCAGCGCCTTGCCCCCGCCGTTGCCATGCACCAGCGCCGCGGCATCTTGGCCGTCTCTCCGAGCGAAGGTCCGTTGTCCTTCCCCGTATTCAGCCAGGGCCCACTCACTACTGTCCAGCTCGTGCAGGCTCTGGAACAGCAGCCTGTCGTAATCAAGCCGGATGGTCACGTTGCAGCCGACGTCCTGGTTGAGAAATCTCATAGTGAAGAACAGCTGGTCGTCCATCCGTCCGTCCCATTTGTCCAGCAGGCAGCTGAGGGCGCCGGCTCTGCCGATGTAGCCGCCCGCGTTGAGGTATCGGTAGCCATCCTCGTTGGGCGTTCGGGGATACCTTGGCTTCAGGCTGGCACGGAGAACACAGAGGAACAGCCGTGAGGGTGTTACACCCCCTGTCTGCTCAATACTACTCTCCCGGCCTGCGTACCTTCTCTCGGGCCAGACGCCTTTCTCGGTCGAGAAGATGATGGTGGCGTTGTCCTGAGCAAACATCGCCCCAACGCGGCGCCTCAGCTCCTCGCCAGGGATGCGCAGAAGAGTGTCATAGCCGTCAGTGAACACACACAAGATGCCCGGATTTTGATCTCTCAGCCAGTGCCGCATCACTTCCAGCTTGAGCTCCTTCCTGTGCCTGCCCTGCTGACCCAGAGTGACCATTGGAACACCGAAGTGCCTGGCCGACCGGTCGAGCACCACGTAGCCTGCCATATGGGTGTCGCTGGCCACAGTGACGAGAGTCACGACAGGGGAGAGCTGCTCCTTGGCGTGCCGCAATGATCGAAATGGCCGGGCGGAATCGCCATGGTCAGCAGCATCTACAGGCTGCTGATCGGATGCGTCAGGGGCTGCAGGCGTGTGTACGAGTCTCTTGAGATCCCGGTGTGGTGAGAGGATCTGTCCGACGAATGATATGAGTGAGGCGCTGACGCCCATCACAACCACCAGCAACAACAGGGCAGACCGCAATGCCATCGTTCAAGGATTTACCTCATGAGGTAAACGCATGCGTTTAGTCGTTTTTTGTCTCAGATAAGCGGGACACGGCCGGAAGTTGGCTCAGCCGTTGCCAGAGAAGGGCACTCGCAGGCAACCGAGAAAACGGGCCAACGAGTAACCTCCACTGCCGCGGGTCGAGCATCTACATCCGTCGCCTCGTCCGATCGCACATGTCAGAACATCACACAAGCACCCCTCCGCTGTCTGCCTCTCCACCCATGTTGCATGACCTGACTCCCACGTCCGCATCCAAATTGTGTGGCTGGGCCATGGCCACATGGCAAAAGTGCAAAGGCACATGCACTCCCTCCCTCACTAGTCTGCACACACCCCAGGTCCATCCATCCATCAGAGACACGTGTCGTCACGGGAGTCGGAAGGCACGGCGTTCTTCAGAGCCTGCAGCAGGACAGAGGTGCATCGACCATCTGTGTGCCCTCCATGTGCGTCTGCCTGTGTGTCTGACCGGTTGACGATGTGCCAGTGGCTTTCTTGATGAGCTGAACGGCCAGGCTGCCCGCTGGCGCCTTCCTGGCCCTCCCCGCCGCCTCGTCATCGGCCTCTTCCTCGGCCTCTCGGTCAGTGGTGGCCCTGACATAGTTGGCCTCCTCGTCTTCATCGAGCTTTGGCGGCGGCCCTTCGGGTTTGGTGGGCCGGACGACCTTGTCCTTCTCGGCCACCTTGGCCTCCGCCTCCCTCTTGGCCTCGAGGTCGAACTCGTGCTTCCGTTTGGGGGCGAGGAGGGTGCCGCCGATGCACCCCGTCAACATGAGCACGCCTACGACGCCGAACTTGCGGAACTTGTGCGGGATCATCTCCGGCCGATTGTACTTAGTCGAGGCGATCTAATGGATGGATGCCCAGGTTTTGAAGTGGACAAATGGCACACATACACACATACTCAGGATGACCCTATCTATGTTGGAGTGCGTGTGTGTGTCTGTTGAGGCGTACCAGCCAGCTTGACACGGCGCATGCCCCCGCGATGCAGGGGTAATATGGGGTGGAGATACCCTGTGGCAGTGAGTGACACACACGGGAGAGGCTCTCTTCCTGCCTGCTGTGTTTGTTGTGTGCGCGTTGAGTGGGAGTGTGGTTAGCGTAGCGTACTGACCCCCATGCCAATGTTGACTCCCGCCAATACCCAGGCAAAGCCCATCAAGGCCGTGAAGCCGAACATCATCTTCGGAGCCTCCTCTCCCCTACACACAACACACGGGAGCCCTTACGTCAGTCAGTCATCCATCGGCCGTGGGTACCAACCAGAGGAGTGCGGTGGATTTGACGCCGATCTTCTTGTCCCACTCCTTGTCCATGTGAGCGTAGAGGGTGTCGTACACAATGGTCCAGCACACGCAGCCAGCGTACAGCGGTATCCACACCTCGGGCTGGTCCAAACACCCCCGTATTGCCGACCAACCCTGACACACACAACACACAACCATATAGAGAAAGAAGCGTCACGTGATGGTGTGTGTGCCCCATTGGCAACGGCCGATCGGCCGTTGTGTGGTGAGCGTACCGCCATCACGCCCCAGTTGTAAGTGAGCCCGAGGAACATCTGGGGCATGTTGGTGTAGCGCTTCATCAGCGGATACACCACCACAAGACCCACTGACGACAGAGTCGTCAAGATGCTGACCGACAAACACCACACAAACAGGCCCGATCCGACACGAAACAAGGCGAGTTAGTTCGCTATTTTTGTACCAGTAGGTGTTGAACTGCGCAAGCACGAGAGCCCCAACACCCAGGCAGCCCGCCAGAACAGCCATAGCTGCACATCCAATACACAACCAATGTCAGGGTGATGACAGACAAAGGTGCCTCCCCCCCCGCCCCCGCCCTCCTGACCTTCTCTCTCGGACACTCTGCCCGACGCTATGGGCCGGTTCTTTGTGCGCTCAACCTGCATGCCCCACACACACGTATCCAGGCGTGTGTTGAGTATTCCTGGATGGCCACAGCTGTTGGTCGGCTGGCGGCAGGCACCTTTTTGTCGATGTCTTTGTCCCACAAGTCGTTGATGATGCAGCCAGCGGAGCGCATGGCCAGACTGCCGAGCAAGAAGAGTCCCATGGATGCCGCGTCTGGAGGGACGCCTGTGGGCTCGGCCAGCGCCATGGCGAAGGCGGAGGGGAACCATAGCAGCAGGATGGGCATCGGGACGTGCAGCCTGATCAGCTCGACCCACTTGCGGTCCTTCTCACGCACAATGTTGTAGATCCAGTCGCCCGAAAATGGCATGGGCTTGTACTCGTGGGGCGGAATCCACCCTGGCTGCTTCTTCATATCCTCCTGCCACTTCTCGATGTCCTCAGCGGTCACCTGCCTCCTCACGCCCAAAATGGTCCGGCAAGACCCCACCACCAGGTCCTTGCACCCCGGTGGCAAAGCTGAGTCGACGCGCCGAAGGGGGATGGCAGTGTGGGAAGAAGGGAGGGAAAGAGAGGCTGGGGAGAGGGCTGCAGAGGGCCCGCGACGGTCCGCGAATGAATGAAAGGACCGCCGGGACGGGCGGTGCTGCAGATGAGCGGCGCCACTAAGACGGGACGACGCAGCCGCGAGTGAAGCAGGCGGGCTCGGAGCAGGTCCTGCTGCTGCCTGTGCGAGCGTCAGCTGCCTTGTGCATGAGTGGAACGCCGGAGATCTGCACATGCGGGTCGTCATCGCCCACACTCGGTGGCACGCGACGTGACGCGCCATCGTAGGAGAGAATTCAGGATCAGCCCGAGATCCGACGAGATCCACACGAGGCAGCGCCAGGGGTCAGGGTCTCGGCAGTCATCTCGAGCAGTCGCTGTCGATGGGTCTGTGCGCAGAGAAATCCGAGCTAGCATACGCCACGCTAGGACATTCCGTGAAACTGCTCCTTCGCGCTGCGAGCTTTTGAAACGAGGCGGGATGCGCTGTTTTCGGCGAATGAGCCAAGGGATGGAGCGGATACGCAGGAGGAAGCGGTGAAGGCGATTTTTGCTGCATCGCTGTGATCATCCATCGTGGCAGTGAAGCAGTGACTCATCTGGCGTAGTCGTCACCATGGGGAAGGTGAGGAGCATAGCATTCCACAGCAGCGGTCTGGTCTGCATACAGCGGATGTGTGTGTGTGTGCCCTCCCTCCCTGTGTGTCGGTGACTGACAGGACTACTACAAGATATTGGGTGTGAACAAGGATGCGACGGAAACGGACCTCAAGAAGGCCTATCGCAAGCTGGCCATGAAATGGCACCCGGACAAACACACCGACGCTGCAGCAAAGAAGAAGGTAACACTACACTCGCCACCTACCCATCTGTCTGTCTGTCTGTCTGTCTGTGGATGTGTGCCTGTATTTATGCGTCGGCATTCATTCACTGGTGCATGCAGGCGGAGGAGATGTTTAAGGACATCGCCGAGGCCTATGACGTCTTGAGCGACAAGGAGAAGCGCCAGATATATGACCAGCTCGGCGAGGAGGGACTCAAAGGCGGCGGACCTGCACCACCGGGAGCGGGAGGCACCAGATTCGTCTGTAAGCATCGACAGACAGAGAGATAGCTAGGCGGTGCCGCGTGGACGAGGAATGAGACTGTGTCTGTCTGGCACCTGCCTGGCTTGTGACGTCCGTTGGTTGCATCTCTCTGATCAGATACCGGCATTGATCCGAATGATCTCTTCGGGCGGTTCTTCAGCGGCGACCGTGAGTTCGCGGGGTTTCAGAGTGCATTTGATGACGACATGCCGCCCGGCTTCGGCGGACCAGGTCAGTCAGTAGTCAATCAGATCAGCCCAGACAGACAGACCGCCTCCCTCCCATCTGATGTGCATCTGCCTGTCTGCCTGTGTGTGCTGCCACCGACCCACCGGCAGGCGTCTTTCGTATCGGTCCGGGGATGATGGGAGGTGGCTTCCCGGGAAATATGGGGGGCATGGGGGGCTTTCCTGGCGGCATGGGCGGTATGGGCGGCATGGGGGGCGGTATGGCCGGCATGGGCCACCCGAGGCCAAGGCCCTACGAAATGGACCTCAACCTCAGCCTAGAAGACCTTTACTCGTAAGCCCGACTGCCCAACCCACACTCCTTCGGTTGTTTCTGGGTCGCCTGGCATCGTGTGCAATGTGTCCGTCCGTCTGTCTGTCTGTCTGTCTGTGTTTGCAGCGGCACGACGAAGAAGCTCAAGATCACGAGGACACGGTACAATAACGGCGTGCCGACCAAGGAACCGAAAGTGCTCGAGGTGGAAATCAAGCCGGTAAAGAATGGGCCGATGACACTCACTCTGCAGGGGGCATATACATACATATGGAGGGTGGATTGTGTGTGTGTCCATGTCTGCCTGCAGGGCTGGAAGGACGGCACCAAGATAAAGTATGAGGGTGAGGGCGACGAGCCAGCGCCGGGGGAGCGGGCGGGCGAAGTCATCTTCATCGTTAAGTCCAAGAACCACCAGAGGTTCGTCCGCAACGGCAACCACCTCGTATTCAGGGCCACCATTCCCCTCGTCAAGGTCAGCCAGCCAACCAGCACAAGCAGACAGAGCAGACGGCACGTGTGTGTGTATGTGTATATGTGTGTGTGTGTGTATGTGTGTGTTGTGTGTGTGTGTGTGTGTGTGCAGGCGTTGACGGGCTTCACCCTCCCCATCCAGACGCTTGATGGCAGGACACTGCAGGTCCGTGTGGACGAGATTGTCAGCCACAAGTCGAGAAAAATCGTCTCCAACGAAGGTAGACCAGCACACACCCAACGCAGCCAGCGCACGGCATTAACACGAACACAGGCCCGCATACCTCGACTGCTGTTGTGGTCGTGTAGGGATGCCGATATCGAAGCAGCCGGGCACTAAGGGTGACCTGATCATCGAGTTCGACGTCAGCTACCCAAGGTAGGTATCTGTGTGGGTATCTTCCCGGCAGAGCTTTAAAGGACAGGCGGCATCCATCCATCCATCCATTTGTGTCTTGTTTTTGTGTTTGTCGTGCAGGTCGCTGACTGCACAGCAGAAGGAGCAGCTCAAGTCGCTGCTCCCAGTGGCATGACCAGCTGGCCCTCTCCCTCCCCTCCCTCCTGATGCAGACAGATCTGCCTTGTTGTTTTATGGCCGCAGATCAAATCAGAGGCCGTCCTTTTTCACAAGTCTGTGGTGCGTAGTCGCCGAGACAGTCTCGGTGTCATGTGATGTAATGGACATGATGTGGTGTGTGCTGTGCTGTGCTACGTGGATGGGGCTCCTCAGTGCTTCCAATGTGAGTGCATTGATCTCGGCCGCCGTGTGCTGCATGAATGGACCTTGAGTGCTGCATGCTGCGCGAAGATCGATGTATATATGTGCCATGACACGCCCCTCTTTCTTGACACACACCAGACTGCAGTCCCTTCTCTGCGTGTGAATGCCATGATTTATCCCTTCCACTAGGGCAGGCCGCATGCATGCCTGGGGGCTTTGGGGGTCTCCAAGTCCAAGCGCGCACTTTTGAGAGAAAACCGAGGAAATGGTTCACCAAGAAGTTAACAATGAGGCTGCAAGCCTCATGGCAACAGACATCATCAAGGACATCATTGATTCAAGCGTCAAGGTGGGCCACTACCTGACCAGGCAAATTTTCCTGTGTTCTTCCCTCCTGCGCTGCCTGCAGGCCCTGGAGGTATCCCATGCCTTCAATGAGGCTGCGGTCCTGTCGCCAACCACTCGCCCGAGAAGGCACCGGACAGCGCCCTTCCTGCCTCCCATCCCCGAGGAGGATACCCCCGCCCTCCCACCATACACCATCCACCGCGACACTCACTCCCACCACTGGAGGCCGCCAATCGTGCCCCAAACGTCCATCCACACCATCAGGGCAATCACGAGCAGTACATGCCTCCACCTGCAGAGCCGCCAAGACACGATTTTTCCCCTCCCCCACAGCCACAACGGGTCATGGGTGTGAATGTGATGTGTGGCAGCCCCGCCGCAGCGCTGAGCCGCCACGCCCGTGTGAATCAGTGGGAGCGGGAGAAGCAAAAGGAGGCCGCCAAGGAAGTCCGCAAGTGGAAGAAAGATGCCGAAAGGCGCCACCGTCGTCAGAGAGAGCGTGAGGACCGGGAGCTCGCGGCGCTCAGAAGAGAGCTCGACCAGCGGTATCATGATACGGCGGGTGGCAAGGCGGATGTCTTTAGGGAAGTGGAGGAGAGGGAAAGGGCGCAGAAGAGACAGCGGACACTCCAGAGACATGAGCAGCAGAGGCTGGACGAAGAACGGGTCAAGGAGGCACAGCAGGTTCGTCGGACAGCACAATGAAAAAGCGAATGGATGACCAGTCGCACCGTGTTTTGTCTCTTCAGTTCACCCGCAAGATGCAGCACAGTCGGGCAAAATTGACCAAGCTGAGAGGTAAGAGACACGCGACACATCAGACACTTTCGCAATGCTCCTCCACGTGGTGTCTCTCCTGCCCCGTCCATCCACCAGAGGTTGAGTACGACAAGGCGTCAGTGCGGCACCGGCCCCCCGCCACCAAGGAGCCCCCCGAGGCCGCCCCGTCTCATGAAGCAGGCCACCGTAGGCGGCTGCCCATCGCCGAGCTGCACCTAGATGAGCACGCCAAGGCATACGAC
>CDMY01000504.1:31026-63234 GCA_001179505.1 Vitrella brassicaformis | reverse complement strand
GCGGGCAGCAGACGTGAGCGCGCGCACGCCGCGCACCCACCCCTCGACCTTCTCGCAGAGGAACGCCGCCCTTCCCCCCTCATCGCCCACGTAGCCGCCCAGGAACCTCTTGCCCGTGACGATCTGCACCCCCTCGGGCTCGAAGAGTTCCCTTGCGATCCGTTGTGCAGATGGTTGACCGCGTCCTCCCGATGGACAGCAGTAATAGCGGCCCAGCTGGAGGTGATGACGCATCAAACCACATATGGACGCGACCCGCATGTGTGTCTGATGATGTGTTTTAGGTGGGCGTGGTGGCGGGTCGAGTGGCGATGGTAGCTTGCGCGATGTCATCGACCAAATCTATGCGGTGAGCGAAAAGGGCAAAGGGGGGAAACCGCCAGCACATGCCGCAGCTGCTGGTGGCTCTGCTGCCTTGTTCAGGTGAGCTGTCAGATGGCCGCGAGTAGTGAGGCGGCAAAGCTGAAGATACCACAGACCGACGAAAACAAAGAGGTCAGCACAAACACACATTCAGCAACCGTCGACCAGCGCCGATCTGTGTCCGTTTGTGTCCGTATGTCTGTTTGCAGGCCTGTGCATCGCTGGCTGGCCGATTGTCCGGTGTGCTCAAGACCCTCACCGACGCCAACGCCACACTCAGTAGCGAGCTGACGCAGATCCCCAGCGAACAAGAAACGCATGTAAGGATTAAACGACCAATAGACCGCGCAAACAAAGCAGTCACGTCCTTGTGTGTCTGCGCATTTGTGTGGATGTCAGCGCAAGGATGGTGACGGCAAGGGCTTCCGGTGGCTGTACAATGTCAAGGACCGCCCCCCCGGTGTGTCTGAGAGTTCGGATGAGAACGACAGGGCGGCACAGCACACCAAAGCGGTCAGTGGGAACACACACACTTACTCAGTGCATCCACAAGTGGACCAGCTCGTGTGCTGAGGTGTCAACTGGCGACGGGAAGCGCTCGCGTGTCGGCACTAGCCCGGCTGCTGCTGCTGCTGCCGCCGCGAGTAGAGGAGGTACACATGACACCGCCCGATGGACTGACACACATCGCGACGACGGCTGTGCTGCCTTGTGGTGTATGGTGCCTTCAGGTGGTTCGAGTAGTGTTGGTGGTGCTGCGGGAGGGATACAACAGCAAAGGGGCAGCTCTCAGGTGGCCCAGATCACCATCTCTGTCTGTTGCCGTGAGTGCCTTATCATCATCTGTCCCTTGTGTGTGTCAGGGCTATGGCCGTCCGTGTCTGCCGGGTCTGCCTGAGGGCGTCACGGGTCACCTGGGCTCCTTCGTCAGCACCAAGACGGCAGCCCGGATGCCCAAGATCAACAGGGAGACCAGACAGAAGGCCACCGACAGCACATTCGGCGTGTTCCGGCGGCTCACTATAACGAGAGACGAGGTCGACAGCTACAAGAAGATACAGAGGCTGGAGCACTTACAGCACCTGGTGAGATGGGAGTCAGTCAAGGTGCTGCGTGAGATGCATGTGTCGGTTAGGTGTCCATCTCTGCCTACATATGCGTGTGTAGGGTAACATTCAGACGGCCTACCTGGATGTTCCGCGCGTGGTGCTTTGTGTGGCCGAGTGCCTCGAGGGGTCCAGGGCGACACTCAAGGAGCTGCACACGTGATCTTTCCTCGGCCGACCGGATAGCGACGTGCGTGCCTTCCAAGCCGTGGCTCCAATACGTCAGGTCTGTGTGAGTGCACACGACAGCTATCCATCACGTTATCGTATTGGTGTATCTCGGTGTGCTTGTGTCCGCAGCATCCGACGGTGGGCATTCCCAGTTCTCACCAGTCTCCAAGCACGGATCTGCCTTGCGGATCATGTGTCGTCGACATCCCTCGTGTCCATCCTTGAGGGGGCGCCCAGGATCGAAAGGCTGGAGACCGGCCCCATCGAATTTGACAGCGACCTCTGGGCCAGATTCGTCTCCGCCGTCAGCAACTGCCCCCACATCACCACTATAACCTGCATGACGATCAAGATGGACCAGTTCGGCCGCCTCAATGACCTCAAGCAGGCCCTCGACCAGCACTGGAGCAAACCAGAGAACAGAGGTGATTTGGCCGAAAGCTCTATCGGACCAGGACCGGCTTTTGGGCCATTTCTGCCCCTCTTGTGTGTCAGATGTGCCGAGGAGGCTGGGGTTCGCGGTACGTGGTGCGTCGATCGGTGTGGCGTACGGACAGGGGGCGGACGGCGTCGAGGCGTTCGATAGATGGGTGACGGAGGACGTCAACTGTGCGCTCGAGTGGCAGACAGATTGGGGCGGGCTGGCGCTCGACTACAGCAGTGACGCTGCGAATGCCCTGCCTGCGCCCGGCGGCCTCTATGGCGAGATCGCACGACAGCTGATAGCCAAGACCTCTTCTGTGAGGAGCGGGCAAACAAGGGAGGGAGAGAGAACCGGACAGAGGAACACGTGTTGTGTGTGAGTGTGTGTGTGTGTGTGTGTGTGAAGGTCACGGTCAAGCTGGGTGGGACCCAGTCACTCCACCAGACCTGGCGTGACAAGCTCGTCTTCCCCAAGGCCGAGACCCTCGTCATCCAGGCCAAGGAGGGCGCGAGTGCCTCGGCCGTGGTGGACAGCATCCCGGAGTGGCTGGTCGGTGATGGGGAGGGGGCGGTGAGTCGCCGCTTCCCAGCGGCCCAGGAGCTGTATGTGTATTTTCCGACTCTCCCTTTTTCTGACCTACCTTCTGCACCCTCTAAGCTGAGTCGTCTCGTGGGCGGGCTGGAGGGTCTGGTGCTTGTCTGGTTCCGCTCTTTGTCTAGCCTAGCTCTGGCTTGTGAGCTGCTGTCGTATGTCTCTGTGACGCGCCTGGAGGACGTCTCTTTTGAGCGGCCTCCTGCGTCGAATGAATGGCCCGAGAACGAGCCGGCGGTGTGGCGTCTGCGCTTGCCGCGCATCTCGCGGGGGGAGCTATGGTATTTGGGTGAGCTTAGCAAGGAAGCGGTGCGGTCGTTTGTGCAGTTCTTGTCGATATGCCGCCCAGTCAGGGTTGAGTTTGATGCACAGCTGGCAGAGATTGGGTTGGAGGGGGAGGATCAGACTGATGCGCTTAGGGACCTCAGGTCACTGGCGTGGGAGTGCTTTGAAGGCCTCAAGGCACTCTACACCATGACCGATGGGTCGTGTGAGCTGAATCAGAGGGAGGAGTATTGGCTGAAGGCCGACCTGGTGGCCAAGTGAAGGAGGGGCAAGCGGGCAGATAAGGTTTAGCGATTCTTTCATGGTTGACTTCTTGCATGAATCATTCATTGCATGTGAAGATTAACGTACAGCTGAGCCACCCGATCGACCATTGCACCAACAGGCTCTTCTTCATGCCGTGTGTGTGGTGGGTAGTCGCTACTGTATGTGGAAAACACTGCCTCGCTATGCTATCGATGCGGAATCGACGCATAGAGGCCTGTCCCTCTCTACCGTCCGGTCTGCAGGCAGGCAGGCTGGCTGTGCACACGAGAGATGAGCTTGTGAAGGTGCGTCCACCACCACAGCCGCCTTCCCTCCCTCCTGCTTATCTATCTGCTGTGCACACAACAGCAACAGCTGGTCGACACAGTGAGTGAGTGGTGGGCGATGTGTCCTGAAGAACAAACGGATCGGCGACAGAGATGAATGACGACAGCCAGCACCCAACTTGAGATGCCCTCCTGACAACACACACACACACACACACGCACAGAGGGCGGGGCGACACTCAGCCACATGGCGACAGAGGGGATGTATCGCTGCGCACCCACCAGTGCGTGTTGGCTAATGGATCGGTCAGCCGCCGCCCTCCGCCTCAGCTGCGCCACCCTCACCTGCCCAAGGCACACACACACACACACACACACACACAGAGGCAGGTCGACGTGGGGGCCTCTGTGGTGTATGTGGCTGTGTACCTCCATCGCCCTCTCCGCTGCCGTCATCCACACGGTCACCAATCTCATCGCCGCTGCCATCGTCGGCATCTGCACAGACACATACACACAGAGAGTGAAAGAGAAGGCACGTCTTCCATCCATCCATGTGTTTACCATTGCTGCTGCTCCTGTTGCTGTTGTACTTGTCCGTCGAATACGAATGGTCCCACCGCCCCCAATACCACGCGAGCCAGCTGAGTGGTGACCGGGAAGCGGTGTTTGAACAGACCACCCTCACACACAGCCGCCTCACTGGTCCTGAAATGGACATAGACTGCACAAGGGGAACAAGAAAGCTCGACATTTGGCCAGCAGCACTCCCCTCGACATTTGACCAGCAGCACTCCCCCTCTGTCACGCTGACCGGTATTGCCTCGATCCCAGATGTCAATCCATGCGACGAAGGGGTGGCTGCTGTCGGTCAGCACCAGCCGTCGCTCACGACCCTTCAAGCTCATTGTGGTCGTGCAGCCGGCCACTGGTGTGTGGGGCGACTCGGTCAGCAGCTCGTTCACACGGCCGCCACCGACACCCCTGAAGCAGCCAACCGCACACACACAGTCAACGGCGCACCCCTCTTGCCTTCAGTACCAGTGATGTGTTGTCACCTGTTGAGTCTTATTCCTGTGTGGTTGATTTGGTGAGTCTCGCGGAGGTAGTCGATGACCATGAACTTGGCAAACGAAGACACTGACGCAACGGTGAGCTGGCCACAGCGACACCCATTGGCTGAGGGTGGTCGAGTAGTAGATGCTTTCACGCACCGGTGGGTCGTGTGGCTGTCTGTGCCGCTGGTACAGATGGCCGGCAGGGAGGGGCGGATCGACCTGCAGCCGGAAGCCGGGCTCGTCGATGATGGCCCGCACCTGACCGTTGCCGTGGTGGAACAGCTGCAGGCTGTGGTTGTCACTGAAGTGGACGTGACGGCCGACCATCTTGAGCTGCGCCAATACACGGGGAACCGACACATACGCCTACACACACGACCACACACAGACACAGAGAGAATGAGGCCCTCTCCCTCCCCTCCCCGCCCGTCTGTTTGCCGGCTCACCGTTTTGTTTGCGTGTGCGTTGATGTCAGCAGCACTGAGGGTCACAGGCAGCTCACGGTTGCCGCACTGCCCGGCCAGCTCAATCACCTCGCCCATCTCGCCCCAGTTCCCCTCCTCCACTACACACACAGCCGCGAGCAGATCATGGGCGCCGAACTGGTCGTCGGCGAACCGCAGCAGCTGCACTTGCTGCCCATTCACCGCCCACCGCAGCCCCGCCTGTGAGCCCAGCGAGTGGCGGAGCCGATCTCTCAGCTGGGCCGCTCCGAAGAGATCCCTGAGCTAGGTGCAGGTGGCTCTCAGCCGCACGACGTCCTTGATGCTGCTGAAGAGGTAGAAGGTGCGGCGGCCGACGAAGATGTACGAGAAGGGCTGCTGCTGCTGCTGCTGCGGTGGCTGCATCTGGGCTAGGCTGTGCTCGACAACAGCCTGCACAGAGCGACAGAGCCGACAGAGGATCGTGTGCATCAAGCATGCTGCTCATTGATCTGTGTGCTGCTCACCTCGTTCGATGATCAGATGGACAGATTAGCATGCAGAGAAGTCAATGCACCACCAGCAGCAGCAGCAGCAGCAGATGAGGAGGCCGCCGTCACTCCTCAACGACACGCCTGCATGACAGACGCACAGAGAGAGAGAGAGATGCCAACAGAAAAGGACGGCGAATGCATTGAGGCCAATGGATCAGTGAGCGCATCAGTGAGTCAGTGAGTGGTCGGCCTCCCTCACCTCTGTTTGGCTGTCAGCTCAATAGCCCGCCATCCCACCGCAGCAGTCGAGAGGATGACTCAAAGCAGTCGAGAGGATGACTCGAGTGATTCCTCTCGCGCGCGTCTTTCCGACGGGCGGCGAGACCTGCGTCGAGTTCAAGGGTATGAAACCCTTTGACCCCGGCGAAACCCTTGATACGGGAGAATGAATGGCCAGCCAAGGAAGGCGGGAAGAAAGCGGCAGCGCATCTGCATCTGCCACTTCACCGCCGACACGCAGCGCTAACAGCACCGGCTGCAGCATGATGGGTGGCAGCAGCCGAAAAAATTGCTCCCGAAGTCGCTGTAAGAAAACGAAAACACAAACACACGAGGGTGGATGGATCTCATCTCCCTCTCTCTCATTGGTTGGTACAGGTTGTTGATAGTGTCCTGGCGATGGACGTAAGTGGCGAAGGCGGCCCGGTGCCCTTACAAGGTCATGACACAGTCACACCTGCAGCCACACGTCGACTGATGGGCGTGATCCGCCGATTGTCTCATGCCTTGCCTGGGTGGTGATGGTGTGTTGCATTCAGGGGAGGAGAGCGGCGGGTCGGATGGCGACGGCAGCTTGCGGGATGTCATAGACAAGATACACTTGGTGGGAGAAAGAGAGAAAGGGGAGGGATGGCGAGTTTCTTCACATGCTGCAGCTGCTGGTGGCTCTGCTCTGTAGGTGATCTCTGACATGGGCGCGAAAGCTGTGGCTGCGAAGATGACAGCGGCATATGCCGACACCAATACAGAGGTCAGCACGAACACACGTGTGCAGCCATATTACCCGCCTCTTTCTCCCTTCGCAGGCCTGTGCATCGTTGGCTGGCCGGCTGGTCGGTGTGCTGTTGAAGCCTCTCAATGAATTCAACTCGACACTCGCCAACGAGCTGTCGCAGGTCCCCACTGCTGACCGCAGCACACATGTAAAGCTGCAATGACAGAGAAGTCAACGCCACACTCAGTAGCGAGCTGACCACTGGCCTGCGTCTGTGTACGTGTGTGTGGATGTCAGCGCAAGGATGGTGACGCCAAGGGCTTCCGGTGGCTGTACAATGTCAACGACCGGCCCCCCGGTGTGTCTGAGAGTTCGGATGAGACAGACAAGGCGGCACAGCACACCAAAGCGGTCAGTGGAAACATGCACACATACTCAGTGCATCCACAAGTGGACCGGCTCATGTGTTCAGGTGTCAACTGGCGACGGGAAGCGCTCGCGTGTCGGCACCAGCCCGGCTGCTGCTGCTGCTGCCGCCGCGAGTAGAGGAGGTACACATAACACCGCCCGATGGACTGACACACATCGTGACGACGGCTGTGCTGCCTTGTGGTGTGTGTTGCCTTCAGGTGGTTCGAGTAGTGTTGGTGGTGCTGCGGGAGGGACACAACAGCAAAGGGGCAGCTCACAGGTGGCACACATCACCATGTCTGTTGTCGTGAGTGCGTTGTCGTCATCCTCCTTTATCCCTTGTGTGTGTCAGGGCTATGGCCGTCCGTGTCTGCCGGGTCTGCCTGAGGGCGTCATGGGTCACCTGGGCTCCTTCGTCAGCACCAAGACGGCAGCCCGGATGCCCAAGGTCAACAGGGAGACCCGACAGAAAGCCATTGACGAGACCTTCGGCGTGTTCCGGCACTTCAGCGTGACGGAGGAGGAGGGCCGGATCTATGAGAACATCCAGAGGCTGGAGCACTTACAGCATCTGGTGAGAGGCCCGGTTGGAGAGAGCAGACCAACCAGTGAGCGATCCGGTGTTTTGGTTGGTTTGGTGTGTGCAGGACAAGATCCAGACGGCCTACGTTGGATCCCTGAGATCCTTGCGGTGTGTGTCTGAGTGCCTCGAGGCGTCCAGAGCGACGCTCAAGGATCTGCACGTACCGAGCGATACGCTCGATAGGTGTCCCGACTTTGGCAATACATGTGCCCCGGGCGACCCGATGACCTTCCCGAGACTGCTTCACATGGACATCGGAGACCTTTCGTTTCTCATACACGTCAGGTGAGCACACAGGGGGATGAGCAAACGTGCTTGTGCAAATTGGCGCATCCACCCGACCATCCCCTGTCTGCAGTGAGCGTCGCTGGGCATTCCCCAACCTCAGGAGCCTTCGGATCGACACCATTGCTATTGGTGAAATAGTGGAGAGCCTCTTCGGCGTCCTGGAGAGGTCGCCCAAGATCGAGCGCTTGCAGACCAACTGGATCCACCTCGACGACGACGACTGGCGCGACTTCATCGCTGTCCTCGCCCACTGCCCCCACATCACCATCATCACCGGCGTCATGATCCGCACCCACCAGTTCGGCCGCCTCAATGACCTCAAGCAGGCTCTCAACCCACTCTGGAGCAAACCGGAGAACAAAGGTAGGTGACTTGGCCGAGAGCTGTGCTGTGGCTGGCTCATTGTCCTTGTTTCTCATTTGTTCTATGTCAGATGTGCCGAAGAAGCTGGGGTTCGTAGTGCGTGATGCGACGATCGGTGTGGACTTCGGGCAGGGGGCGGTTGATGGAGAGGCGATGAGCAAGTGGGCGGCCGAGGTAAATTGCGAGCTCGAGTGGCGGCCTGAAGACGTGACGTCGGAGTTCGAGGAGAGCCTGCTCATCGACTGCAGCAGTGAGGCAGCGAATGCCCCCCATGCGCCTGGCGGCTTCTATGCCGATAGCGCAAGACAGCTGGCGAGGAAGGCGCCGTCGGTGAGGAATGGCAGGCAAGAGAGGGAGGCGTTCTCTGGGTACTTGCTGGTTGTGTGCGGGAATGTACGTGAGTACTTGCAGGTTGAGGTGAAGCTGGGTGGGACGGCCCTCCACTCCTCATGGCGTGACACTCTGGTCTTCCCCAGGGCGTCCACACTCTCCATCGACTTCGAAGAGGGCGCGAGTGGCTCAGCGGTGGTAGAGAGCATCCCCGAGTGGCTGATCGACAGAGAGGGCGAGGGGCAGACGGCGGCCAGCCGATCCTTCCCTCATGTCGAGCTGCTGAAGGTGCATTTTTCCACACTCTCTCTCTCTGACCTGCCCTCTGCGCCATCCAAGCTCAGTCGATTCATCGGGGGGCTGACGGGGGTCAAGCGAGTCAGATTCTACTTTCTGCCCAGCTTAGCCGTAGGCTGTGAGCTGCTATCGTACCTGTCCGGGAGGCAGCTGGCCAAGGTCGATTTTGTCCGGCCTCTTGAGATGGACCTGTGGCCACGGATTGTGCGTCCTGTGTGGGCCCTCCGCGCGCCTCCCATAGAGCACCTGACCTCTCCCCGTCTAGGCAGCACCACGGCCGTGATGGCCTTTTTGCAGCTTGTCTCAACGCTGCGACCGGCCAAGGTCGATCTGTCTGCAACCTTGCCTGCCGGTGAGTTGGGGGGCGGTCTGAGGCTGTTTGCGTGGAGTTGCTTCGAGCGAGTCCAGACCAGTTACAACATGGCGAGGGCTGAATGTGGGGGGGAAGATGGCGCCGGCGAATGCGACCTCGAGTTGCAGCTGGTGGCCGAGTGACGCCGGCCGTCGTTGTGCATCCACTAGCGAAAGAGACTGCCTTTGCTGCGTTATGCGTTCACTGCCTGCGGGTGGCAGATGTCCCTGCCGGCGACCGATGGACGGACAACACTGGGTTGAGGGGTGACTCTCTTAGTGCACGTTGGTAGGTACTGCTGTGGGATATTGAATCAGTCAGTGTATACGGCCACAATGCAGTCAACACGCACATACATACGTGCAGCTAGAAGGAACAGCGATTCCCATCGTCCACTGCACGCATGAGTCCGTGTCGACCACTGCCTTGCACACGCGGCCGCTCATTAGAGGGCCGATCGGCCGATGCCTGCCTGCCTGAATGTATGTACACAACACACAAACGTACACATTTCCGCCCGCTAGTATACATACTCGCTCAGCTACACACGCACACACACACCAATGCCTGTCTGCATGTCAATGTAGGCAAATGCGCGCGCATTTCGCACTCCACGCATCCATCGATCTTCATCCACCCATGAGTGTCATGACGGGATGGCCACGCCGCCCCGGACCATCCAAAAAAGCTTGTTCAAAATCGTGTAGCCGTCATCTGCACGTTGAAACAGGTCAAACGTCCAGCTCTCTCTCTCTCTCTCTCTCTCTCTCTGCGTCTCGTCGACGTACCTCTGAGCCCCGAGTGTTGGTATTCGTTAGTGAGCCAAATCTTGCATGAGGGCAGCACATTGGCGGTCTCCTCCGAGAAGCGAGACTCCACATACATGTCCTCGTAATACACCGCAGCAGCACACGGCACGTCACACCTGACCATCACATGTGGATGGACGCATGTGTGTGTGTCCGTCTGTGTTGTTTGGTACCTTTTGAGGCTGTCAATGCTGTAGAGAGGCGGCCAGTCGTCTTTGTTGGCGATCAGGTTGGCCACGTCCCTGAGAGGCCTCAGCTTCTCGTAGTCCTCAAACATCCAACTGAACACCATCTCACCTACACACAACACAACACACACACGGAACACACGACAGAGGATGCGCCTCCTCCCGTCCCACCCCACACCCATCGGCACGTCTACCGGTGAAAAGAATGGGCTCCTTCATGATGTCTCCATCGCTGTAGTGCAGCTTGCCCTCATAGTCGAATGCCCGGACAAACATCGGGTCACCGCCGCGGATGACGCGCTCGGCCGCCCACATCGACGGCGGCACACCCGACGTGCAGTAGATGGACTCGTGCAGCAACGCGTACAACGGGTTCAGCTGCACAGAGACAGGTTCACTGTGCTGGTTGTCTGTCTGGTGAGCTGGGGTCCCTTACCTCGAAAGACTGTCCGCTCTCGACGCCCCTGAGGAACTGATAGCTGAGCTGCAGAGGCTCCACCGGCCGCATCGGACCGGTGCTCATGTCGCGCATGCCTATGACACCAACACAACGAAACACACACGCCCCCCTCTCAACACAGGCACACTTTGTCTGCATAAAGTTCTATACGGATACCTGTGGGGCTTTCGACGTCCATGAGTGTGAGTGACGCCTGCTGCGGCATCGCCTCGCCAGATGGGTGGAAGGACGGGGGAGGGGGGGAAGACGACGATGCACCTGCAACCGTAACACACACATTGTGCACGGTGGTGGGGGCAGCCATGTGTCTCTCTCTGTAGCCGTACTTGGTGCCGGTGCGGCGGGTGGTGGCACTGGTGCGGGCGTCGGCAAAACTGGAGGCGTCAGGAAGGCCTGCTCTATCAGGTAGTGAGTGTACCTGATTGAATCATCACACATGAAGCCGCCCAAAATGTCACAGGATCCTCTTTGTGTCCGTGTGTGCTCTCTTACTCGAAGCCCGAGGCCATGCCAAATCCCATGCCCAGCTGCAGGAACCGCCTGGCGGTGAGGAGGCCGCCCGAGGGCAGCGGTGTGGGGTTGTAGTGGAGGTGGCGCACGATGTCCTGCACACGCTTGACGTCCTGATGCACACGAACCACATGCCCATGCACCCTTGTGTGGCTGTGCCGGTTTGTGTTGTGTCTTCTGACTGTTTGGCTGAGCTGACCCCTGGGTATCTCTCGTAGAATCGCCTGTTCCTCTCCATGACGCGACGAAACGTGGCACGATAGACCTCCTCAGCGCTGATGATTGACAATTGTTGATCGCATGGAAAGTTGCAGAGAGCGATGACCTTGACCTGTGTGTGGAATGTGCATGGCGACAGATACCTGCGTTGAAGGGGCGGCAGCCCCCCTGTGATGATGGCGGCTTCCAGCGCATGTGGCGCCTCCGACAGGTATCTCATGATCAGGAAACCGCCATAGCTCTGACCCAACACCGTCCACCTGACACACACACACACACGCACGTGTACCCAGACGTCCTTCGTGTGTGTCTGTGTGTGTGTCGGTCACCTCTCTTGGTTGAGCAGTATGCTCCTGATCCTCTCGCAGTCGCGGATGATGCTGTCGGCCCTGAAGTGCATCAGGTAGGCAGCCTGCTGCTGTGGGGATGGAAAGTGGCTCAACGTCTCGTGGGTCACGGGCGTGCTGAATCATCCACACCACACACGCGCAAGTAAGCACACTCACGGCCATCAGTGTGGTGACCTGTTGCCGGTGCCCCGCTCGTCGAGCAGGTAGACGCGATACTCCTCCAGAGACCGGTGGAGCCAACCTACTAGAACCGCACACACGACAGCACACCCACACACAGACTGAGTTGTACACGTGTTCTCGCGTGTCTGTCGATCGCTATCGACGCTTACCGGATTTGGACACCGGTCGTGGTGCGGGGAACCCGGGCCCGCCCTCCAGGTACAGCAAGGCAGGCTGAACACACACAGACACACAGACAGACCCAGTGGCGCGTGCTGACGCTGGCAGTGAATGGGTGTATGAAGCCACCTGATTGGACCGTTCGCGGCCTGTCGATACGACCTCGCGGACAAACACTTTGATCTGCGTGGACCCAACGCACAAACGCACACCATCGCACATCCGCCTGTCTGTCTGTCTGTCTGTCTGCCGCGCTCCTATACCCACCCATTCGCCCTTGGGATTGTTGTAGTCGAGTGGGCAGTCGAACCACAAGTCAGTCAACGTCATCCCAGGCAGATAACTCGTCTCGCCTGAAAGCAACAACGACATCCACACACAATATATCACCGACATCCACACACAAAGACACTTGTACGTGTGGGTTGCGCTCGTTGCCTCACATCACTTAACTTACCTCTCCTGTACTGTCCCTGTGTCTGCCTGTTGACGCTGCCCGCGCTGCCTGTGCTGTGCCCGCTGTGGGCGCCGCTGTTGCTCCTGTCGTACGGCGAGTGCCGTCGAGGCACATGCCGTGGCGAACCCGACGTGCACCGGGGCTGCATGCCGGCTATTGGCGATGGGAGCTTATCAGATCTTGCACACGTGCTGCCTCTGACCCTTTTGCTGGCCTTTTCTCTCCGGTTGATTTTGCGAGCTCGAAAATGGCGAGCTCGGCGTTGCAGATCTCCCTCCTCAGATCTCCTTGATTTGAAGAGATACGGCCTTCATCTGTCAGCAGAAGGCGTGCAGTCAAAAAGAATGCGCTTACAAGCGCTCGTGGAATGATACAGAGAGGTGAGTGCACTCATGAGCAGCCTGGGCATCCCTGTCTGCAATGCCAATGCGTGTGCGTGTGTGTATGCTCTGCAGATAGCCATGCTCTCAGTCGTCCTGTTGCTGTTATGCCTTGGCCACGCTCTTGCATCGGTCGCAGCCATGCCGTCGTGGCTGCGGCAGTGGGACGGGATCGGGCTGGCGCACGACCCACGACTGATGGAGAGGCTCTATGACTTCACGGGGCTGCACTTCGATGCGGTACGCAGAAATGGGGAAGAAGATGCGTTGCAATGGGTGACTCCTTGTGTGTGTGTGTGTCTGTGTAGGTGTTCTCCCCATCCTGGGGGTACTATTCGTTGAGCCGTGGCGGTGTGCAGGAGGACTTCCAGACCATACCGGTGCTCTTCAACACTGGATTTGGCGCAGTCATCGCAGACAGGTCGGGAGGTGGGTGAACAGATCAAGGAAGATATAATCTAATTTGTGTGAACGTGATTGTGTGTCAGGATGGTTCAGCTGTGGTGGTATTGCTGTGCGTCCGACGGTCCAAGAGAGCACTTCCACATATTCGAATTTGGAGCCAACAAGTGACTCAGCCATCCCATCCACACACAGACCAAGGGAAAAGCATGCCTCCCCTGTGTCTGTGTGTGTGTCCAGGGGCGTGCTGGCTGAGAGCATACTGAGGCGGCTGCACGAGGTCCACCCGCAGATGTACGACATCGTCCGCTACCACGCAATAGAGGTGACTCATCCATCCATCCATCCATCCACACATCCATTTTTTGATGTCACCAATGGCACCTGCAGGTCAACAAAGGGCTGGCCTCTCAGTCGCTGCTCAAGAACACCCTGCATGTGGACGGCGGCCGGTTCACCGCACACGCACCGCTTGACGCGAGGAACGTCACGCCCTTCATGAGCCATGACTGGATGCGGGAAACAGCCATCGATGCAGAATCAGAGGTGAGAAACAAATTCTGCGTGTGTCGCATAGATGTCCCGACATGAGTGTTTGTGCAGGTTGCCGATGGAAGCAGGCCCGTCACGGGCATAGTCGTGACCAACGAGCTGGTCGACGCCTTCGAGTACACCAAGGTCCGCGTGTCGTTCCCCCCCTTCCCCTCGCAGTCGTTTTCGTGGCTGTCGTGGCTCACTGCATCGGCCAAGGGGGCCGACAGTGTTCGCGTGGAGCTGTGCTATCTGGTCATGGTGATCCGCAAGAAGCCTCTCGATCACGTGCTGAAGTCGTTGGGCAAGGCGAGCGTGAAGGACGAGGTGCGCGCGATGGCGCGTGTGTGTGCGTACTGGATGGATGGAGGGGGGTTTCTTGTCCGCTGTGTGTAGGTGCCGGCTCTTCGGCAGCTTGTTTATGAGGACTCTGATTGGCTCAAGAAAGCACTCAACGCCCGGCAGCCCTTCCCTGCCCCAGACGACCATGTCGTTCTCTCAAGGTACCGACAAACATACAGACAGATACGACTGACTCATGTACATCACAGATGTGTGTCGATCGATCAGGTCGTCGTATGGGCACCTTCGCGACGCCATTGCCCGTGGCCGCGGCAGGTGGGGGACGGAGGGCGGCACAGACCCCATCGAGTCGACATTCATTCGAAGCGTCCACACGGTCGAGGTCTACTTCCACACAGACCCAGGTCAACACACTCACACACACACACACGCACACACACACAGACCACCTTGCTCCTGCTTTGTGTGTGTGTTTGGTCAGCACATCGGCCGCCAGAGCTGGCTCGGTGGCTGGTTCGGTCAAAGAAGAGGCTGAGGGAGACGTCGATGCGGGCTGGCGGGCGGCCCGTGACGACCTACGCCAACCTGAGGATACGAGACTTCATGAAGGTGCGTGGCGCGGTGTGGATTGGCTGGCGTATATCCGTTCTTGCGCTTGTGTGTGGACACTTGTAGGTGGCGAGTGCCGTGTTGGATCGGGGCTACGCCATCCACGTCGACTACGGCTTTGACGGACACACCTTCCACCTTCTCTCGTACGAGAACAAACTCTTCAGGCAAGCGAGTCCACACACGACGGCACAAGAACGAACGCGTTGAGTGATGGACGTGTGTGTGCATGAGTGTGTCTGCAGGACATACAGCAAGTCCGAGAGCTGTCAGGACTCTCCTTACGCCTGCCCCGGCGCGGCCGACCTCACGGTCGACGTCGATATGACCGACCTCGCTGAAGTGAGGACAGCCACGCACACACAGATGCAATGGTAGCGTCTCTCGCCCTGCCACGCCACACATGCAGGTCGGCGCCGAGGAGGGCTTCCCTCTCCTGCACTACTCCCACGGCTCCATCCTCGACACGCCATTCACGTTCGTCAGTGACGGCCAGCCCACCCCGCCCCCCACCCCGGCCAAATGGCCCGACTTTGCCGGCAATGCGACGCTGCTCTATGGCGATGACAAGGCGATCGACCGGTTTGAGGACTATCGCACCGTGCTGGGCAGCAACATGATGGTCCTCATACAGGTGAGATGGGACAGTGGATGTGTGTATCCGTGTGTTGGGGCCATTTGTCGTGTGTGGTTTGTATGTGTGTTCTTAGAGGAAGGGTGTTGACGGCCCTCGTCTGTCTTTCCCCCAGTACCCCCTGGGCAACGAGACCTTCTGGCTGGATGTGAACCCATGGCCGGATGACGTCAAGAGAATGGACGACAGGGAGTTCGCCCGAACGGTGAAGGGCTGGAGGTCCAACCTGTTCGCTCTCAGTAAGTAAGCCAAGCAAGGCGTGTACGCACACACACCGGTATCTGCCATGCGACCTGTGCGCTGCAGTTGAAATGTTCAATCTTTCCCGGCTGCTGTGCCTCTTCTGGCTGGACTTCTACCGCACCAACAGGGGCACGCTCAAGCCTGTCAGAGGCGCTGGGCAGGGCAAGGTGGACTGGAGCAAGGAGGGGGAGATGGCACACTTGTTCGACCAGTGGACGGAGAGCATGCCCAAGGCTATCAGGACTGACAACTTCCAGGTAACTAAGACACCATCCATCCATCCATTCATCCATCCATCCATGCATCTACCACACGCACACGCGCCTCTCTGTGTGTGCCCACGTGTGTGGCTTCCCCTCAGCGGTATCTGTTGAGCAGGAACTTCTCCCATCCCTCCGGCCGTGTGCTGCTGGGCGAAGTGAGCAGCCAGGACGTCGATGACGAGGCGCGTGTGTGGGGCAACCTGGTGCAAGTCGTCAGCGACTTCCTCACGGGGCTCATGTTCGTCCTCAGCATCGACCCTCACACCACATTCGATGTGGCCAAGCTGCCGCCACAGCTGAGGCCGAGGTCAGCGAGCATCGATGGACACACTGCACGCGATTGAATCGCTTGTGTCTGTGTGCATCTGTGGATCTGTGTGTGTGCAGGTCGCAGGCCGTTGCAGCGGGTGGGTCGACGAATTATCTGTCCTGGATCGCACTCGAGGCGGCGCTGCAAACTGTACAGGTGTGCAAACAACCCAACAACTAACTCATTCGCCGCTCACCCTATCGCTCACGCTCTTCGTGTGTGTTGTCCTTCGTGCGTCCGTTCAGTCTGCATTGCGGCCTGCCGCCTCCCCGGCCGTCCTCTCTCTCCAGCACCCTGACGAGCAGCTGCCGGACGAGGGCGGTCACAATGATGAGTTATGATCCGTCCCTCCATGCTGAGATGGCGAGAAGCTGCATGGCATGGTGAATGGATGGATGGATGGATGGGTGGGTCTTTTGGTGACCACCCGTCGGTGTACATATTTGTCTGTCTGTGGGTCTATGAGTCAGCGCTTCATATGGTAGGTAGGTACTAGGATGCAGTGTAATTAATGTCTGGTGCGTGTGAGCGAATGGTGCGGCTAAAAGAGGATTGTGTGGTGGTAGCTGCGAGGCTTCGGTGGACACCGTGAGAGGAATGACGACCGTCAACACCCATCTACTGTCGCGAGCATACGTATAAAGGATTGAATTTCGCACTGTCCTCACGCAGATCTGCTGCACATGCCTTCTACCCCTAGCTGAGTTTTTCGCATATACCCACACCCACACGCAGACATCGATGAATAGATAGAGGATAGATGAAGTCGTGTGTGCGTCAACAGCAGCAGCTACCTGAGGCCACGATAGACAGACAGACAGACAGACAGAAAGACAGATAGACAGACAGACAGACACCCAAAGACATCCACACATGCGTGTGTGCATGCAGTCCCCCTCCCTCCTTGCTTACGTCCGGCGTGAAATACGGAGTGTGTGGGCCGGCCAGGTGGTAATGGTAGTCCATTTGGCAGCCAGGGTCGTGTCCCTGAGCCTCTTGACGGCGGCCAGGAACTCCTCCAGGTCTCGCATGCGGAGCGTGATGACCACGTCCTTGGTCGACCGCACAGACTGTTGCAGCATCATGTCCAACTGCTCCCACGCAATGCCGTCGGCTAACTATGAGCCATGTACACACAGAGACAGAGGCAGAGACAGAGACATTGCAATTCCTTCATCATCTGTCTCGTTCGCCTACGGTCGTGAAGGATGATGCGAAGGGAACTGGTCTTGGGCAGCTGGCCCCCAGCGCTCGCCCGCGCCCACTCATCCAGCCCGCCCACATTCCCACCCGCCACGCCCTCTATCTGCACCGACTCGAGCACTGTCCCGCTGCCCATCGCCCTCATCAGGTCAAGGGCCTCCGACCCCTGCACGCCCTCCGCCAACACACGAGACTCTGCCGGCAGGCGGACCTTGGCCGCCGTCAGCAGCCGGGTGGCCGCCGCACAGCCGAACGGACCGCCCACAGTCAGCTGGTCGAGCGACGGGAAAGCCGATGGGGCGATGTGGTCGATGACCGACCACACACGTGGGTCAGGGATGGATGGGCCGCCGGCGGATGTCTGGCCGGCAGGGAGGGTGGGGCCGCTCTGGTGGATGGTCAGCCACGAGGCCCTGTTGAATCGAATGCTTTCAATGAATGCCTTCTCGCATGAGAGGCTGGTCGGGTGCTCGATGAAGGCCACGTCCGGTGTCCACTCGACTTGGAGGGCGTGCGAGGCGAGCTGCCGCAGCATGGCCTTCATCAGGGGGGAGGGGGCGGGGATGCGATGCAGCAGCGACATGTCGAAGCAGTGGAGGCCCTGGTCCGAAAAGCTGACCGACAGCTCGGCCGCGGGAAGGTCGAATGGGAGGGCTGCAGCAGGGAGGAATCCTTCGATGGCCCGGAGGGTGGGCAGGGTGACCTCGATGAGCGCTCGGCGAATGAAGTCAAGACGCTGCAGCTTCGAGCAGCCCCGCGACTTGAGCGCATCCTACAAAGACACGATTGGCACATAGACAAGGACGTCATGTCTCGGATATCTGTCTTTGTGCTCTCTGCGCCTCACCCGAAGTCTGTCGATGCTGTCTGCGTCAGCGTCCCCACCCACCAGACCGAGGCCACGGACGCGCTACAGACGCGCGAGTTTGGAGGACCCCACGCCTGAGAATCCCTCGATCACACCAGCTACATCGCCAACACCAGTGCCGCCAACATCTAAGGACTGCAGCCGATCGGACGTGCCGCAGAACGCCCCAAAGGACCCCACACCCCCCTCGAACCGCTCGAGGGCCGGCATGCGCCACCGCCGACTGTCGAACAGGTGACGGTGGTCCTCGGCGGCGCCCTTGATGGACTTGAGTGCCGGGAAATTGAAGGATGGGAGGAGGGTGATGGGAGGGAGCCGTCTGTGGGGGGCCGTTCGGGGAAGGCTGGCGTCCAGGACGCGGACGAAGATGAGTTCCTCGATCCCTCCACCCTGCCACCCGGTCTTCTTCCTCTCATCCACGCCGCGCGAGTGCCCCTCAATGAAGGACGACCAGCCGCCCATCCACCAGTGAGGGGAGTGGTGGGGGTGCCGCACCACCACCGTCTTGAGGTTCACGGCACGCTTGCCGATCTCGAATGCGGCGGCGGGGGGCACCGACTCCCACTCGTCGTGGCATCTGAAGTCGAAGACTATGCGGTCGCAGTGGGGGGCGGCGGCCTTGGCGAGCTGCCAGAACGAGTGCATGGTCAGCATGTGGCCGCTGGCGTCCACGTTGCCGTACACACGATCTGCCGCCTGCAGACACCCACACACATGCAGAGAGGGGACAGGTGAAGAAGTGGGATCCGCTGCACGGTGTTCTGTGTGCAGTGGTGTGTGCGCACCGGTGGCTGGGGCGGTGGCTGTCTGCCGCTGAGTTTGACCAGACGATACGACGGTGGTCGGTTATCCTGGCACAACAGACAACGCAGATATAGAAATGTATGTGTGTTGTTGGCCTCTCCCACGCCCACAGGCCGCATACCTGTGTTGAGGCCGATGCTGGGATCTGGGTCATGGGCAGCAGGGTGTTGGCCGCACTCAACAGCGACGCCTCTGCAGCCTTCACCTTCTCGGCCGCCTGACGAAGACGCTCCACTGCAGAACCGCCGTCATCCTCCTGGACACAGAAATGGCAAGGAGAGGAAAGGATGTATGTGTGCAGCTGTGTGTTTTGTTTATGTACCTGGCCAGCGTGCCCGTTGTTGTGTGTCTGTATTGGCGTTTCGCACTCCGACTTGAGAGCTCGCGAGTGCTCATCCCGCAGAACTCGCCCAGCCCAACTAATCTGCAGTGACGGGAGAAAGACAACATGCGATCTCTGTGGTGGTGAGGTCTGGTGCGGCCAGCTCACCTGTTCAATGTGTGTCCTGAGAGACTCTACCACCTCTTGCACACTGCCCTCCACCGCCACCTCGTCACCCACATCAGCCCCTTGCCCGACAGACTCCCCCCTGCCGCCACTTCCCGTCGGCCGCAACAACGCTCCTGCTGCCGTCACACTCGACCCGTACACGCCGAGACTCTGCGGTGGCAAGGGGGGGCAGTTGGCGAAGCCGAGCTGCGCATTCGAGGCCCTGGGTTGGGCGTAGATCTGGTGTGGATGGATGTGCGCACCGGAGGGAGGTAGGAGGGGAGCCGGAGGGACTTGCGATGGGACGGCGTGCAAGTGATGCGGGTAAGGGGGAGGGCGGCCATACACGGGTGATGCGAGAGGGACTCTGGGAGCGGGGAACGCTGGAAGACGCGATGACCACAAGCAGCAGCCACAGGGTTGTTTGGATGATACATCCATTCAGTTACGTTGTTGTGTGTGGTCTTGTTGCTTACTCATCGGAGCATTGTGTTGCGTGTTGGGAGCGTTGTGCGACGACAGCCCCACGGACGAGTCATCTCGGAGTCGCATGCGGCCGCCTGGCACGCCGCCACGCTCCATCTGCTGGCAACAGGGATTCGCTACACCTCCTCTCAACGAACCATCACCTGACCATCACAAACACAGCACGGCAGCCACAAAGCGGCGATGGAAACACCAAGGTTCTTTTGTGGCGTTTCGCGATGGCTCACCTGGCCGGAATCTTGTGTTTGTCTGGCTCTGTTCTCCTGTTCCCCAAACTCCATTTACAGGGCAAAAACCCTTGACCCTGAAACCCCGCTGTTTGTGGTGTTCAAGAGCGTGGCGGGGTGACGAATTGGTCGGTCGCAGAGTGATGGAATTGCTTGTGGCTATCTAGCCCGACTGATTTATCTCTCCAGTCCATCTGCCCGTGCCACCCCATATCCGGAGGTCATCGATAGCAACGATGACTGGACATCAGCGACGGGCGGCCCGACTCGCACAGTAGCTCTTGTTGTCGGCAATGGAGGAAGAGGACGTGATGGCGGCGTCGGGTCTGACGGCCGGTGCGGTCACAGCTCCTGCTAGCATCAGCGAGGTACAGGCACCAACAAGCCCAACCAGATGTGATGCTCTGTGCGTTTGCTCACACGTGCCTCTCCTGTCTGCTGTGTTCTTGCGTGTGGTTCTCTTCAGCTGCGTGCCGAGGCGGATGTGTTGCACGAAAGGATTCGGCTGCTGCAGAACAAAATCAAGGTGAGTGCATGAGATGCACGGCACCGAGGCACACACGATTGTCTTCCCTTTCGTCTGTGCAATGTGGCAACTGAGTTGCGATGTGCGTCTGCGTCACGGCGGTGCATCTGGTGACACGATGGCCGCGCTGCTTTGACTCGGGGCTGCGTCGGGTCAATTCCAAGTTGCCGAGTCTGCTGTGTCGGCGGATGTGTCTCGGCTGCTGCAGGACAAAGTCCAGGTGAGTGAGTGGATGTGACACGCGGACGACACCGAAGGACATAAGAATGTCTTCTGCCCGTCCTTAACATTGCTGCAGTGGAGTTGTGATGCATGTTGGCTCGACGATGGTGCTTCTGGTGATGTCCTGCGCCGCCTCACAGCTGCGTCTGTCCACGCCTCTGCTGCAGAGTCCGACCTGCGTGACATGGTCGAAGCCCTCACCACCACAGCACCGGCCGCATTGCACGGCCCACAGCACACGGACGACGACGCCTCAACAGCAGCAGCTGCTGCTGCTGGTGTTGCTGGTGGGGGTGGTGGGAGCGGTGATGAGATGGATTTTGTCGACGCATCGCCAGACGGACTCGCTGCTGAGGTAGACAAGCACATTGACAATGAGTTGGAAAGAGGGAGAGGTGGAGACCGGTCTCTGTGTTCGTTGTTGTCATTGCGCTTCATTCAGGTGGCCGCAGCTGATTCCGACGTGAGTGCCGCTGCCCCACCGCAGCCGTCATATCGACTGGTCTCCAGATCGGGACAACAGCCAACTCACCAGCCGCCGGTGACCACAAAAAGAACGACCCGCCACCTCTGCACACTCAATCACATCTGTCTGTGTCCGTCTGTCTGTGTCTAATTCCTAGGCCGCACTTCGTCTCTCTCCTGACGAGCTCGCCAACGTGTTCGGCTTCTATCACCCCTGGGAGCTGACCCATCGCCGCCGCGTCCTCGGCAAGGCCCTCTTCGACGCGGCGGCCGCCAACTACACGCAGCTGACCATCGACGGATCGGCCGAGGGCGGCGTGCGGCAGCTGTGGGAGAGGATGCCGCTCGCGACAGCCCACAAGTGGGGGCAGCGCGCGATCCATTTGACGCACCTGCACCTCACCAGGCCTCGCGCCTACAGCCGCTGCTGGTGCGGTGGCATTTGGGTGTCGATCATCGAGGGCAATGCAGCGGCCCACAAGGCCATCAGCGACAAGGAGAAGAAGAGGCAGCACGAGGGTGGAGAGGAGGGGACAGCACGGCCAGCGCACCATGTGCCACAGCCCGCTTCGTCCATCAAGGTCATCAGCTTCGACGACGACCACGACGGCGGGTTTCGCGGGTTTCGCTACGACATATCGGCGGACCCGCTGCCCCCCTCCCCCTCCCCCATCGACCTGTCGCACCTGGAGGAGGTGCACAGCCTGCCCTACCAGTACGCGGCCGTGCGCACTGGCGGGCGGGTGTGGTACACGCCGCGTCTGCGAGTGCTGACATTGGTGGAGGAGTGGGGATATGGCGTAGAGGACATGGAGGGCAGTCATAGCCGCTGGATGGGAGCCTGCGAGCATCTGGAGAAGTTCGATGTGGACACCACTCTCTTGAGCGTCAAGCAAGGCCTGTTGTCCACGGCCCCCAAGGACGGCAAGTCCCTCTCCCGCCTCCAGTCCATCGGCCCCATCAATTTGCGGGGAGCCGGGAGCGAGACGGTGGCCGAGCTGCGTGAGACCCTCGTTAGCCGGGGCTGCCGCCACAACCTTCGCGAGCTGCACATTGAGACCGACGACGCATCGGATAAGGAGCTGCTGCTTGAGGTGGGGCGGCTGGTGGAGGCGGTGATGCAGCCAGAGGCCCTGGACCAGCTGACGGTCACCAAAGCCGGGGGCGTGTCCTTGAAGATAGACATGGAACTGATCGGATGGGCAGCTGACACATCACGTCAGGTGTGTCTGTCTGCTATATGCACCATGACGACACTCATGCACGCACACCCGTGATCTATGCGTGTCCGTATGCCATCAGGTGCAGAAGCTTGTTCTTGGATTGGCCGCGATAGCAGACGAGGTGCGGTACAGTGGGGGAGAGGTGACGTCCGCCATTTCAGCCGCACAGCCGACCGTCTTCCCCATCTTCCCCCTCGCCCACACATTCACATGCACCACCAGTCTCGCCGAGCAGCAAGGCGATGAGGAGATGGAGATGGGCGAGGGTGCTGATGACGGGGGCTGGGAGGGGGACGGCTGGGAGAAGGAGGCGGAGCATGGCAGTGTCAGCGGGTGGGGCGGCACATGGGCGGAGGAGGAGCAGCAGCAGGAACGGGACGAGCATGAACGCGGAGAGGAGGGCCTCACGAATTCGTTCGGCGGCGACGGCCCCGGCGATATCAATGGTGAGGAGCTCACGTACCCGATGGACGACTATGACGAATTCGGCTACGACTGGACGGCATCTTCCCCCGCGCCCACACATTCGCATGCAACGCAACCAAGGGCCCACTCCCAGGAGACGCTCGACAGCCTCGTCAAGGCCGTCACCAAGCAGATGCCCAAATGCCGCCACATCCGCCTCCGCAGGTCTGATGATGCCGTGTACTTCCTCAAGGCGCTCAAGGGCCAGCTGGGCAGCAGCGAGGGGAGCGGTGGTGATGAGAGGGTATCCGAGAACCTGACGGTGACGATTGACATATCACCGGACGACATCCTCCAGTACGGCGACGGTCTGCAGCAGTGGGCGAGCCACGACTTGCCGGCCATCCAGGGAGTGACCATCGATTTCACCGGTAAGTGGCGGTATGCACCCGGGCTCCTCCAACACACACACACACAAGGGGGAAAGGCCTACGTAGCATCTGCCTGCCTGCCTGTCTGGTGTGATCTGCTGTTTCTAGGTGACCTGCCTGATGGTGCGACAAACGACGACCTCTTCTTGTGGCTCCTGTGGGTGCTCGCGGTCATCATTCCCGTCGTGCCCGAGGTCACCCTTGAGCCGAATGACATCGTCACAGTTTCCCAGCTCAACACCTTCTGTGCCGTGCTCCACGTGTTCTACTTCCCACACATTATGGAAACGTCCATGCGGTTCGATGACGGCCGCACCATCATCGAGAAAAGCTCATAGATACCAAAATGCCACGCCAGATGGTGAGGACATGGGAAGAGATATGTGTACTCACCTTTGTCAATGTGTGTGCGTGTGGTGTCAGGTTGGCACATGGATTAGCTCGTGGTGGTACTGCCGGCAGCATTGCACTGCAGAGGAGGGACACATACACGCAGACTTGCTGTGAGTAGAATGACGGACTCGCTGGCCATGGACTGGACGGGTAGCGTACGTACGATATGCCGGACCCTTTCTGTGTGCGTGTGATGAGTGCACGTCAAGTATTCGTGAAAGCATTCATGTCACTCACTGTAATGCTTAATGCTATGAGGTCACCCATCAATCACACCACTCAGCAAAAATTAAACATCAGCTGGCGAGCCATCTTCTCCCACCACCAAACATCAGTCTTAAGAACACAGCCGGGCTCCCTCCCTCCCTCCCTCCCTCCCTATTCCCTCATTCATTCATGTAGTCCCCACTCTGAAGAGGTCGTGTGATCCAGATGGTGACAGTTGTGGGTTCCTGGCTGGCGGCAATGGCAGGTCCGACGACACCGCACCGAACCGCTGCAGCTCGCGCATGAATGTCGGCAGGTGCTGCAACTCCTTCTCGCTTGACAACACCTGCACACACACATTCACACACACAGGGGTGCGCCAGTGTCTTGACGGGTGGCTGGCTGGTCAGGCTAGCTGACCTTGTCGACGAGTCCATATTCCACCGCTTCCTCTGGTGCGAGGTATCTCAGCCTCAGGAAGTCCCTCTCGACTTGCTCCTTGCTCTGCCCGGTGCGCTCAGCCACAATGTCGGTCACCACACGCCTGAATGACAGCCATTAGACACAGGATGCATGATGCAGACGGACAGAACCTACTCACTCATGTATGTGTGTATGAATGTTTGGCTGCGCAGGTAGGTACCTGTTGTTGACTGTCTCCCTGGCCTTGATGGCCACATCAGACACGACGCCCTGCGCGCGGCCCTTGGGCTGCTTCAGCAGGATGGACGCATTGGGCAAGGCGTATCGATGGCCCTTCTGACCTGCATCACATCATGACACAAATCATCGCGTGTATACTCATCTCATGTGTAGCTGTCTGTCCTGCCTTGTCAGTCTTCTCACTCACCGAGAGCCAACAGCATGGCGGCGCTGCCCCAAGCCTGTCCGACGGCGATGGTGTGTATTGGCGGCCTCACGTAGGCCATCACGTCGGCTATGGCGAAGGCCTCCGTCTCATAACTGGACTGAGACTGCTCAGTCTCACTGCCTGCAGTGACACACCACACACAAACAGACGTGCACACGAGTGCGCCCACACACAGCCTTTCTGTCGGCCAATTCGCACCTGGTGAGTTGATGTACATGTAGATGGGTTTGGTGGCGCTCTCGTAGTTGAGGTACAGCAGCTTCGCCACAATCAGCTCCGTCACGGCAGGCAGCAAAGGCATCCCCAAGTAGACTATACGGTTGTGCAGCAGCATCGACGGCAGATCAGGCGGCGGGCTGACGGGCGGCGCGCCCTTGCCGGGCCTCCTCCCGTCAATGGTGAAGTCGTCCACATCAGGCAGCGTGGGCATCGGCGGCCCCTGCATCTCCAACCGCCTCTCGCGCTTCTTCTTGTCCCTCCTGGCGGCAGCCGACGTGGGAATCCCTCTCTGCCGGCTCCGTTGGTTCAGCCGGTTAATGCGGGCAATGCTGTCAGATATCCTCATCTCGTCAGCCGTGATCTCTGCCTGCGGGAGAGGGAACGCCTCCTTGCCATGGCGACTCAAGTGACGCTCCATGCCGTCTGCGCCCGGCAGGTCGGCAGGGTCTTCATGGCGCTGCATTCGCAGCTGAGAGGGGAGGGGGGAGGCGGGGAGTCTGGCGGGTGATGAGCAGGGAGGAGAGGGAACGACAAAAGCGGAGTGCGGGAGAGGGAGGGCGAGCAGGATGAAAGGGATGAAGAGCATCGTCTGCCTGGACACTGCAATCTGATAAATGGCTTCCGCCAGCGTCCTCTTGCTTGGCATCTCCGCTGCAATATCAGTCGGTGGCAGATCTCACCAGCCGAGCACAGCGGACGGCTTTCTATGTTCCATAAGTACTCCAGAAGCACTGCATTCGACAAACAAGGGGGAGATCTTCTCGCGATCAGCCTGCGAGCTTATATCTGCAAGCCCTCTATTTCTCGGCGTCTGATGTCGCCAGGGAGGCAAGGGCATTGCACGTTTATAGCAGATCTCATCATCTCAGCGAAGGTCTGTTCCGTTGTCGTCTTGTCGCTGCTGCCGGCGGTGCTGCAGCGAACCCCCATTGGTGCGTCCGCATTCCGCCTGACAGAGCGGGTGATACGGCCCTTTCATCGCTCGAGGTCACGGCAAGGCGCTGGACGCCTCTCGCTGTATCCTGATCACTTGTCGCGGACGGCTCTCGAGCTGACGCCTGTTGAACCTGCAGTGATGGCTGACGATATGGTGAGTGATGATGCAAGCAGCCGACAGATGGAGGAGATGACGTTGCAGTGTGATGTGTCTTGGTGTGGGTGATGTGTGTCTGCTGCAGTGTGTGACGGAGAAGGGGAAGGAGATGGTCCTCTGCTTCTGTACAGGCAAGATCTATACCACTGATCATCCGTCGCACACACATGTGTGTGTCCACACAGGGAATGCGAACAAGCTTCGTGAGGTGTCGTTCATCCTGGGCAAGACCGTCACTCTCACCTCAGCAGATGTCGACTGTGAGCATCCACACTATTGGACACACCCAGAGCACTTCATCACACAGTGCCTGTGTTGTTGTGTGTTTGGTCAGTGCCAGAGTTGCAGGGCGATCCTGCAGACATCTCTGTGGGCAAGTGTCGGCTGGCCTTCAACCAGCTCAAGCAGCCCGTCATCGTCGAGGACACATCGCTCTGCTTCAATGCGCTCGGCGGCCTGCCAGGGCCATACGTGTACGCCCAACGCACCGGAGGGAGGTCATGCCATTCTTGCATATGCAGTCTTCCATGTGACTTGATGTGCGTGTTGTCAGCAAGTGGTTTCTGAAGAAGCTGGGCCACAAGGACCTGCCCAAGCTCTTGGCCGGATTCGACGTAAGACAGACCAGCCAGGAGAGGGCACGGGTACTGAATCACTGGTGTGTTCTTTCGTGCAGGACAAGAGTGCGTATGCGTTATGCATGTTTTCGTATATGGACGACACGCTCGAGAAGCCGCTGCTCTTCGAGGGACGGACGAACGTACGTCAGCTGCACGAGCACGACTGGCTGCGTACACATGGCTGACTGCATGCAGCCCTCACTGGTGTTGTGTTGTCTGCCCCTCTCTCGTCAGGGTGTGATTGTCGATGCCCGCGGCGATCCCAATTTCGGATGGTGAGCGACACACAGACCTACTACAGACCAGCAGCATGCCCACCATACGTGCATTTATTTGTGTGCGTGTGGCGGTTTCAGGGACCCGATCTTCCAGCCCCACGGCTTCGACCAGACCTATGCCGAGATGACCAAGGAGCTCAAAAACACCATCTCACACAGATACAGAGCCCTCGAAAAACTCAAAGTGAGCATCAGGGAGGAAGGGGAAGGAACGAAATGGCGAAGGACCACGGCGAGGTATGTGTGATACTGCCTCGTCTGATCAGACATATCTGGTGCAGCACAAGGAGGAGTTCCTGACCGCCCATGCAGCCAAGAAAGTGAAAAGCGGAGAGTGAAGATGTGACGGCGCACACACTTTCACGCCAGCCTGAGGGCCCTTCCCAGCCAGTCAAGTCGAGAAGCGGCCGACAGTTTTGCTCTGTGTGCGGTGTTTGCGGCGTGTGCAGCATGCATGTGTATGGCGATAAGCGAGTGGGTGGATGGATGGATGGGTGAGGGTTCTTGTGCGCGTATTTGTGTGAGAGGGATGCCGTGCGATGCGATGCATAGAGACATAGAGGAGCCAGTAGAGGAGAGGGGAGGGGAGGTGTGTGTAGAGAGGTGTTCCTGCCACATTCCTCACCAAAGTGGCATTTTGTCGGGGTCTCAGGCTGTATGATGGAGGAGGGGCGAGAAAATGTGTACGTGCGTGGTGTGCTGCCTGGCCTGGAGGGGCTGGACGGTTCCGTATGTTCATAACTCAGACAGACAGAGGGGACTGACCGCCGGACATCAGCCTTACAAAACGCCAAAAATGGTCTGTTTGCTCGCCCAACGTAGGACATCTCTGACGCCGCGTCTCGCGTCGAGAAAATCTCGAGTATGTCCTACGTTGGGCGTCGAAAACGGGAAATCGTTGGTATTGTTGCCATGCTGGGTTGAAGTACGTTACCGCACAGGCTGGTCCGAGTGCATCATGCACTACTCTAGTCAAGACAGATGGCTGGACGTCACCATGGAGGTCAGCAAGCAAGGCACACGAGGCACACAGAAGGGCGTCCACTTGTCTATCGCTGCGTGCATTGGATGGACCTGGTGCGTTGATTCGCTCCTGCGATGTGTCGTCAAGTGTGTGTGTCCTTCCCGCGTCGCACTCACCAGCGCACCACACACACGTGGAAGAATTTCATTCGCACACACACGCGGCGCTGTCATGTCTACCACTCACCACAGACACCCATGGCCGTTCCACGCCAGCCATCCCTCCAGCCAAACAGCCTGTTCTACCTTACCTGTACGACAAAAACCTGTTGGTTGTCTTATGTATCATGCAGCCCAACATGCCCACACCCACACACCGTCACCACACAGCCAACCAGCCCGCGTCAGTCAGTCAGGAGTTCGCCTCTCTCCTTCTGAGCGCAGCGCAGCACACACATGCCATGCAGTCAATCTGAGCATGTAAGTAACAAATACGACGGCCACATGATGTGTGTGACGGCCGTGTCGCGTCGCGTCCCTCTGCTGTCTGCCGCCCGCCGTGCCACTAATTATGTGATCCATCCGACCTGACGGCACGGCACACTCACGGCCGACCTGACTAAACCCTCATCCCGTCGACACGACTAGACAGAGTGCGATAGACAGACAGACGCATAGGACCCTGGAGAACCTTCCTAAATGCAGTCGCACCCTCTGTCTCATGTCACACAATAAAAAAATGTGTGAATAGATCCTTCGGCCGCTCAGCACCTGCCGACCCGACAAATCAAATCAGCCCTCCGGCTGCGCGCCAATGCTTTCATCAGTGTCTGAATGAATGAAAGAAGGGAGAGGTGGGCACACAAGGGATACGTTGGTAGCTGAACGAATGGCCTGCCTGCCTGTAGCTTAGCGTGTGCACACACACATACGACAGGACCCCCTAGGTATACCTTACCTTTTTGGGCCAGGACAGACGCATGCATAGACTGAGTGACCATCTGGCCCATCTCGTTCAAGGCATTGGCATTGTAGGCCTGGACAGACGCCAAGAAATAGTCAATGCCCATCATGCCCAAGGCCGTCGCGTTGCGACCCAGCAGCTCGGACACAGTAGGAAACAGATACCGATGACGATCGACCTGCAGATTTATGTATGTATGTATGTATGTATGGCCACACACACACAAGGAAGGCAGCGATCGATACTCACTCAGTGCTAATCAAATCAGCGGCTGCCTGCTGTGTACCCAGTCTCTTCTGGCAGGGACCTGATGTATGTGTGGGTTCACCCACAGATACATCAGGTCGTGCAGCACTTGCTGCAGTGCACAGGGGGACACACACACGCACACATTTATTTGGTGGGCGGATCGGTGACTGAAGGATCATTTTGGTCTTGCTCAAGCGTACGAAGAAGATGGGCGCAGGCATCTCGTCGATGTCCTCCTTCTTGATGTTCTCCATCCCAAACGCCACCGACAGCACGTCCCAGTGCTTCCGCAGCACCGCGTCCGTGAAAGCCTCTCGAAGCTGCTGAATCTCGACGTCGAGAGGCGCCATCTCTTCGTAGCTTGCAGACGCCAAGCCGGCCTTCATAAGGCCCTCTGAGAAACACATCTCGGTCTCATTCTTGGACCAATCCTTCTCCAGACGAGGAATACCGACCTGCATGGATGGGGAGGCATCCATGCATCGCATCGATGCGTAGAGAAGGCGAGAAGATCGGTGGGTGGGTGTGGGTGTGGGTGTCTGTCTGTCTGTTGTCTGTGGTCTGTCTTACGATTGTAGTGAATTCCTCCTTCTGGTTGTCGGCGTACACCCGGGCGAGCATGAGGAGCTTCCAGACGAACACAGACAGAAATGTCGGCATCTCAGACGGGGCCATTTCGTCATCCTCGTCCTCTACACCAACCAAAGATGCAGTCACAAAGGAACGAACGGTCCACGTACATGAATCATACCTAGGTAGGCAACAGCGCTCATGCCCAGCACTCTGCCCGTGTTGCGCTCGACGGTGGGGCCGCCAGACGTGCCGAAAGGGACGTAGACATTGTGCGGCAGCATCACGCCATTCTCGATGGAGCACAGAGTATCTGACATGTACACACACGGGTGAGCGAGGAAATGTGACAGAATGCAGAGAGGCACATGGCATTCAGTCTGTCTGCGTCCCCTCCCACCTCCCCTCACCCTTGAGTGTGCCGTGCAGGGTAGCTGGGCCGGTATATGGGCTGTACGAAAGCTTGCCCTCACCCTCACCCACCTCGACATCAGCTGGCAGCATGGAGCCTTGGTTGGCCATGTAGCCCATCACCATGACTGGTGCGCCCTCGATGGCCTCGTGTGAGGCGTCCTCCGCCACGAACGGCTCGGGGACAACGCCACCCAGCTTCTCACTCACATACTGCTTGTATGCCTGAATGATGGAAGGAGGAAAGAACTGCCTGCCTGCCTGCCTGCCTGTCTGATGTGCGGCTCGTCGACTTACGTCGAGTGAGTATGGCTCTTGGAGTTTGATGAAGGCCACATCCCACTTGGGGCACTTCATGACCACACGACCCAACAGCTGCAGTGCGCACACGCATCAGTTGGGTGGAATGTAGTGTGTGGTGCGTGTAGGCTACGAGCTGCCATCCCTCTGCCCGTCCCGTCCACATACAAACTTACTGTGCTGTTGGTGAACGTCGACTGGAGTATCACATAGTCTGACATCATGCACACAACGCAGCCACGTTCTTTTCCCCCTTCTACTCTACCCCCCTGGCTGACCTGACCTGCGTCAATGACTTTGTCGCTTCGCGTGACGAACAGCGGCTCATGAGGCGCGTCCAGCAAGAAGGTGGAGGCGAGAACATGGGCTGCACACACACAAAGAGGGACAAGGGAACGAAAGGACGCCACACCACCCATAACCATCCCTCACCCACCCACCCACCCACCACATTTGCACTGCACTCACATGCAGGGTCTCCGTGTAGTCCGGTCGGCGTCTCATAAGGGTGTGCGGGAATCATCCGGAAGATGGACGCCTGCAGGGGCAGCGGCACGTCGTCCAGCCCCCTCGTGTAGCTGGCAACCATATCCTCCACCATTGGCCCCGACACCCACCAATCCATGGATCCCCCCTCATTCAGCGACAACCACCCAGGCGCCGCACGCCGCCCCCCTGCCAGTGTGGAAGCAGCAGGCTCCGCGATGGTAGGTGGGACGAAGGACGGCGCGCGTCGCAGGCGATGAGTCGGGCGGTCGATTCCCGCCAGAGGTGAAGCGAGAGGCATCTTGAGGTGCTCATAAGGCTGCCAGGCTGAGGTGGGACGGCACGAGAGACCAGCGGCAGATGCGATGAGGAGAAATCCGACGAATGACGACATGTTTGCGAACGAAACGGGGTAGGTCTGCTCCAGATCTTCGGCAAATGGACAGATAAACGACAGATCTTCCCTTCTTCACTCAAAGACTGCGAGCTTGAAGCCAATCCCACACCGCTCCAGAAATGCTGCCCATCTCCCGCTGGCTGCATCCTCCCCAGTTGCAGCTGGCAGCAGGAAGTGCCCCTGCGCCGCCGTCTTGTGTGAGAGGCTTGTCGCATCTGGATGTCCGCGCAGCCACGAGCGATGGGCCGCAGAGGACCATCAAGTTCAACCTCAGACCTATCCGGTCAGCCCAGCAGGAAGAAAGGCCGAATGAATAAAAGAATGATGGCACAGATCTTTGTGGGTTCTGTTGGTAGGCATGACTATCAGAACGTGTTGGTGAATGCTGATGTGCGCCACCTGGTGCGGACGGCGGAGAAGCTGCTGGTCGACGTGGCCACCAAGAAGAAACGGGCCTTCTGGGAGATCTTCTCGAAGCGTGCCAAGCTGTCGATGCACCTGCTGCAGCCACTCGACATGGCTATCATCGGCAGAGCATTCGATGAGCACGACCAGGACACAGGCAAGTCGACAGCCCGGCAAGCCCTGGGAGGGAGGGAGGGAGGGAGGGAGGGAGGAGGATGAGAAAACGACTAGTATTGTCAGCATGCATTGATTGTCTGTTTGATGCTGCCTGCAGGTGTGTTGCAGGAAATGGCGGCCATGATTCCCCTGCGGATCACTCGTTTCGACGGCCTGTCGCTCGTGGCCATGGCAGATCTG